>MBFL02000323.1:0-40256 GCA_001696595.2 Aspergillus hancockii | reverse complement strand
GGTCACCCTCCCCCCATGCACCCATCCCTCCCTCGACACCGGGAGACCGCTACTACGGATCAACCGAGAACCGGGGGGTTGGCCCGTTAGTATCCCAGTGGTTTCTTTTAGCGTCTGCGAGTCGTCCATTTGGGCGCATATCAGTGGCTCCAGGGAATCTTCACGACCAGACTAGTGCTCGGTCGAGGTTACGGCGGCCCCGTCGTTATTCTCGGTTCTGGGCTGACGGGCTGCAGCTGCCACGACGGTCCGTTTGCTGCTTTTGAGGTAGCCAACCCTTTCTTTGGGATTCGGTGTGGAGCCCTCCCTGCACTGCTACAGAAATGGTGCGGGCTTATGGAGTACTCCGTATATTCACAGGTGATTTCCTTGTTTTATTCGCTTCATACCTTTTCTCACCTCCTTTCGTGGGTGTGGTATCTTAATGCATTGATTTATAGACCCCAGAGCCCTGTCGGGGGTCAAATCCCGCAATAACTGTTCGACAGGTCCCTGTCTGACAGATGCCTTGGATATTATATGGCATGGCAGTTGATATGGTATGATTCTCTTTCTGTTTCTAATGTTTTCCAGCCTGAGCACGGTCCACTCCAAGTCTCGGCTGAAGGATTCGGCGGCCAATCAGCCTATCCTGCGAATGGGGGGTGCCCTTTGGGAAGAATGAGCTGTCAGTCGATCCTTCGAGTAAAAAGAGGATGTTAGTCATGGACGTCGGACACTTACTCGGGATTTATCAAGCATGACAAAGGGAAGGGATCTGCGTTTGGTATACTTCATTCACGGATATGATATCAGGTCTAGTTGCATGTGCATGATGCCTTGGATGGTCATAGGGGTTTTGTTTATTAATGATGTAACGTTAATCCACTATAACTGACCATCCATGTCCTTATAAATGCGCGTAATTGTCTTAATGTTCATTATATTACCTGTTATTGTACATGGGCAACCGTTGGCGGACCTTTAGAGTCGATAAACCCCCTCCAGTGCTTCGCTGTTCAGTTGCCTGGAATATGCAGCTAGTCTGGAGGGAAAGTTCCATTCGGTGACTGACAATATATTTTTTATTTTATTTTATTTTATTTTTGTTTCTTTGTTCTAACAGATTCTTTCTCACGCGGTTTTCCTTCCCTTTCAGACCATTACGACGAAGGGCATCGCTGTTCTTATTCTTCTGACGTCTAAGGCCCTAGACAAAGAAACCTCTCTGCGCCAATTTCCAGGGCAGATCCTGTATTCGACAATAGGTCTTCGGCTGCCTCCCCTGGAAAGTTGCCTTCTCGGCGATTAGGTCTTGATTGGTGGCTTTATGTCCCTTTGATTAATCAATCCGAGCCATGGCTTAGGGCTTGGTCCCACGTTTACTGAGGCCTTGAGGTAGTTTCGCCGGATGAATCCGGGTTCCGGCAATCTACATGGATTACAGTCGCTGCGGGTGGCTTTTCGCGGTACACCGAAAGTATTTGAACCACTAGTTCTTGCGTAGTGAACGAACGTGCTAAAGCAATAGGTGCCGATCAATAAGGATGTTCGCATCATCATGCCTCAGGCTGGAATTTGCTGCCTGACGGCAATAAAAAAGATAAGCCCGACAATCAAATCACCTGAAGATAAGATTCTCAGGATGCTTATCGACCGCGATAATTGATGCATCCAATTTCCAATCCCATTCCCAACCCCGCGCGTTCATTTGAGAATGTCGTCGACTACCTGCCCCAATGCCCCCGTTCCGCGTAAGTCGTGATACATTAAGCCCGTTTCGACCCCCAGACAAACCATCTTCCCGCTAACACAGCCATTGCAGACTCCATTCCGCGTTCCCCCTTCCCGTCGTCCCAATTCCTCCGCGCGGCACAGTGCAGGCCACCAATTTGCGTCGACGCCCCGGTTCATCCTCTCTCAGCGGACACCTGGCTCAGCTACGCAAGCCTATGATGACGACGATTCTATCAACGCAGATGAGTCCCCTGAATCCACCCCTATCCCGACCACACATGTCGCCACAAGAAAACATGTGACGGAATCCACCCAGTGCCAGAAAGAAGTCATCGAAGACTCCGACGATGCACTCAGTGACAGCGGAGCAGCACACCAGCCCTCACCCGATCATGTCACTGGGGACACCGAACCGAACAGCAGTCCCCCAAGAGACACAGGCGCGCTAGACGCCGAATTCGAAGCCCTCTTCAGACCAACGACGACACGCCCAAAAAGACGTGCTTCGTTAGGCACAGGAACACCACCCCTGCCGCAGCGGAGGAAACGCGACGATGATATGATCATTCAGACTTCCTCCCCGGAAGCACCTTCACCAACTAGGGACCGTGGCCATCCTCAGGGCCACACCCGGCCCGAGCCAGTCACAGTCTCAGCAACAGCCACTACTTCTACTCCCCGACCCTCAACGCCAGGAACCATCAAGCCTTCCTTCCGCAATAACCCCCGTTTTGTCATATCCGCTTCCCAGGCCCTACGTAGCAACCAACCCCAATCAACTGCTCGATCCCCGCCTTCCTCCGCGACACCAGCGCCCACGTCCCCGCCTCCAAGACGGAAACCGACGTTCGTTCTACCGCGCTCGCCCTCACCAGGCGAAGATCCCTCCACCATCCCGACGCCGTTCTCCCCCTCATCTCACGCCCTCCGTCGGCGCGGCCGTGCCCGCTCCAGTGCACCCAGCTATATCCCCGGCGGAATGGCGGCTGAGCTGCGCAGTTGGATTCTGGAAATGGGGTCCAAGAGAGAGCAGCAGGTGAATCGCGGTGGGACGAGGTCTGCTGCTCCCGATCTACAGAAGTATTTTCTCGTCGTGAGGATCACGGACGTCCGCCAGTCTGCTCTTGGCAGTTCGGGGCCGCTTGCGTTTATACAGGGTCAGCCTGTGACGTCCTTGAATGATGACGACGGCGACGACGATAACAAGGACAACTCCGGCCGAGAACAAACAAGGAATCTTCTCCTCTTGGGGCCGCCACGTTCTAGGACGGCTACTAGTCGGACCCCTGGGCTTCTGCCGGGTAATATGGTAGGGGTTTATCGGGGACTGGTCTGGGAAATAGATTTGAAGGATCCGATGCCTGAACACGCTCTAGAAAATATAGGATCTGATCCTGGTGGTACTGTACCGTGCGGAGAGGAACAAACTGAAGCTACGACGAAATGGCTCGTGGGCATGGAGTGGGATTTGATATCCGTAGATCACGACTGATATCACCTAAGTCTTCCGTGTGTTTACCTTTGTATATGATAGTTATGATACCCTCATTACTTAACAGTCCTTTGTGAGTGTTGCTCTGCTGAGGAAGGCTCTAGATAATTCGTGAGATGGTGGTATATGTACAAAAAACTAGAATATTCTAATACAACACTTTTATCAAATCGCTTCACTGAGCCATTAACTGGTCAATGATCTCTTTCACCCATTCATGAGATACGTCATGGTTGGCCCTTTCGTGGACAGATCTATATAGTCATGCCTGAGGCCGAGAAAAATTCCCATGTGTCAAAAGCTCGCCTTCACTGAGCCCAACCGTCAGACATCCATCGTCAAACGCATTCTCACGCAGCGAAGCGTCCTGGAGCGCGTTCACGGGAACCCCAGCCCATTGGCCCTAAGACGGAAAGTGGATTTCGCGATTCTTTCGAAGTCCAAGTCGTTCACGACGCACGATTGATCCCTCGTCCTTGGACAACAGTGAATGACGGATGGCTACACAGCGGCGGGAGACCATGGGGCGCCTGATGACAGCAGAATTTGTAAATCAGTCGAACCCAGCAGTCTCCTTCGCGACAACCTTCAACGTATCAACCGCAACGGCACACCCCCACTTCACGATCTTCTGCTCCTTAGCCGTAACGATATCCGACTTCGCGACGACCTTGCGGAGGAAATATATCAGGCCCTTGACGATCTGGGGTGTTTCGCGGGTGCGCAAAAAGATCTCCATGAGGGGTTTCTCGTCTTTTTCGTCCTCAGATTTCTTTTGGCTCTTTGTGCGCTTGCGCTTCTGGGATTGCTGGATAACGGTGATGAGGAGGAGTTCGACGAAGGTCTTGGATTTGGGCTGGAGGTAGGCGAAGTTGAGGGTCCTTAGGATTCCCAGCGTGAGGGTGTTATCTGCTACCAAGCTGCCGTAGAGCTTTGCGAGGTTGACGATGGCTTTCATGGGCAGTTTGTTCTGCTCGTCTTCTTCGCCGTCGAAGGCGTCGTCGTCGTCGTCCATGTCGCCTGATTCGCCCATGCGCTTGAAGATGTTCCACAGGGTGTACATGAAGGAGATTTTCATGCGACGACCGGATTCGCCGCAGAGGCGGCGCGCGATCAAGGTGTAGTAGGGGTTGTAGGCCTCTTCTTCCATGGAGCAGTGGGTTAGGACGCGGGGGATTTCGTATACCTGTGTTTTCTTAAGGCGGAGTTTGAGCAGGCGCACGTGGGCGTCTTGGTAGTCTGTTGCGGACATGATGGCGACGAAGATGGAGCGGCGGACGTCTGTGTTCATGCGGTGGACTTTTGCGAGACTGCCGAGGTCGGGTTCGCCGTCGCTGTCGTCTGATGCTTCGTTTTGTTGGCCGGACGGGAGGCCGGCAAGTTCCTGGCGGGCTATTACTAGCGGGTCGTCTTTCCAGCTCGCGCCGACGAGCCACCATTTCCCTCTCTTTGAGGAGTTGTGGATGTCGTCTCGGGAGATGCTGATAGGCTCTGAGGCGCGGAGCACCCGATTGTTGTTTAGGGAGCCTAGGATTTTGCGCATTTTCGTGATGTGTTCGGTTGTTACGCTTGAGCCGGCTCCTGCCTTTAGCTTGTTGTTCTTTAGGTCGGTGATTGTGTCGATCATGAACTTGGTGCGGACAGAGAGAGATGCTTCGCCGGCTTTGGCGATGGCTGGTTGGATGAGAAGGACGATGTCCTTTAGAGATGAAGGGTCGTCTTGTCGGAGTTGGGGTCCAGAGTCTATTTTTGTTAGTCGGAGTCTGCTAAAACAAAAGAGATGAACATACTTCTGATGATCTTGAGGAGCAGTTCTGTGTTTTCCTCAGTGATGTCTTGTAGAAACACTCGGATGTAGTCGAAAATCAAGGTGCTTGAGATGACGTGGAAATTGTACAGCTGCGAGAGAAGGGAGATCAGGTTGACAGCCTCCTTTCCTTCGAACTTGTTGCGCTCATCGCCACGGGCATCAAATGTCTCAACTATCTTCTGCACGAGCTCGGCGCCGAAGTCCATTCCCACAACTTTGTATACTGCTGCGATGAATCCGGCATGGAGGATAAGGAAGGTATCCTGAAGGACGGACCTTTCGCAAATCATGCCGAAAAGCAAATTGATCAAGGTGGACGTTACATTCTGACGGGGATAGTCTCGATATAGTTTTTCGTACTCACCAAGAATGGAAACCAAATTCGCTTCGGACAACTTATTCAGGTGGCCCTGAGCCTGTCTCTGTAGTCGCGTAAGAGATTCCGACTCGGACCCGGAAGAAGCCCGCAGTGACGGAGGGATATACTTCTGTGGCTGACTCTCGTTCGATTCTGCGACAGGGGCGACATAAGGGTTTTCTCGTTTCTTCGGGGCAGGTTTGTCCTCTTCGCCTTCGGCATCCTCGCTATCCTTTTCACCTAAGTCATCGAACATATCCTCGTCATCGTCCAGATCGTCCATATCATCTTCTACCTCGCTCCCCATTTCGCTATCCTCATCTCCAGATTCGCTTTCAGACTCCAGGCCTTGCGCTTTCCTCCTCTTTTTTCTAAGCCATTCGTCGGCTTCCCTCTTGCGCTTTTTACCTTCATTCGCCGATCCTTCGTCCAAATCGCCTAAAAGATCACCCAGACCATCCTCCTCAAAGGACTTCGGAAGCTTCTTTCCTTTCTTAAGTCCAAGTTTTTTCTCCAGCACCGCAATCTCCGCATCGTCCTGATCGAGCTTATCCTGCACAGTTTTGGACACGTTACGCGACCGTACCACTTCCTCATTGCCTTCTGGTTCCGATTCTTCAACCTCCTTCTTCAGAACCGGCTTAGGCTGCTGTTTCGCAGCCTTCGCAGCCTTTAACTTAGCAAACACATCCCCCTCAGATCCCGACTCCCCCCCAGCACCATCATCAAATCCCTCGAAATCATCCTCGTCATCCTCATCTCTGCGACCAGCATGCGGCCCTCCAGCGTTCTTAGAGACCGGCGCCCGTTTCGATTTCTTGTCCCGCCGTTCCTCCCGACGACGATCTTTCCGTGTCGCAGGCCCGTTCCGCCTCTTCTTCTTGTCGCCGTAGGCGTCCCTGATTCCCAGTTCGGAGCGTAGGTTCCTCGGCAGCGAGGTCGTATTATGCATCGGACGCGGCATCGTGGGTGTTTATTCTGCACTCCGCAGAACGTGGATTGATAGCGACGAAACTTTTTTATTATGCCGAAAGAAAGGCGGCGGAGTGGAGGCGGAGAGCACGAAGAAAGCGGTGAAGGGGCCCGAACTGCGGAGTTGGTTGTCTGTCTGAGTCGAGATTGTATGAGTGGGTTGTTCTTCAGTTCTTAGCTTCGGAAACGAGAGAAGGGCATTATTGGATTGCGAACTATCGGTATTTTTGGGACAATTCTTAATTGGTACTCAGTCAGCCAGCTAAAAGGAGACACTGCTCGCGAACGGGCTAAATCATCCTGCACCGGATACATCCCACAAAAACACACATTGTCGCAATGGCACCACATCTCGGCCATGAAGAGGTACGTACGCCCCATACAGAAAGAGCTCTTACTTGTACTCCCGCTTGGATACAACTCCAGGCTAACACAAACTGCAGTTCTTCTCTTCCCTCACGGATCTTCTGTCAAAGACCTCCCAAAAAACTCGAGGCTCCATCTTCCTCACACAGAAGCCTCTCGTCGACCACACCACGGAGCTCACATCCTCCACACTGCGTCCGTCGATCCTCATCCGTGCAACAGACGGTAACACCAACGCCCCGAATCCGAAGAATAGCAAGGTCGAGAAGAAGAAGACCGTGTCGAAAGTGAAGCTGTCGACGATCGTCGCGCCGGAGGATATCGAGGCGTTCTATACTCGCTATGCGGAGATCTGTAAGGCTGGAATGACGGGCTTGAAGAAGAGGGATCGTAAGAAGGGGAAGGCTAAGGGGAAGGGTGGTGCTTCGAAGGGGTCTGCTAAGGCTTGAGGTTGTTTGGGGAGGGGGTATTATTTGATGGTGGATTGAGGGTTTGCAGAGGTGTTGTTTTACTACTACTGTTTTGCATTTATGGCGTTGATGGCCTTTTTTCTCTTCGTGTTGATATGGTAAATATACATATACCTAGATTGGTTGGTGAACCAAGAGTCTGGACTGGATTGAGGAATGAACAGTTCAAGTGTTTGTCTCGTCTCTTTTTACAAGTCGATATTAGCAGGGTATATTACCTATCACTATAACTAACTATGCTAGAGTACAGAGGGGACATTAATGAACAAATATCTAAGAAACAGAAACCCATGCCGCCCACAAACCGTACATGTACCCAAAACTAAAAAATAGTGTGAAACAGCGCGCAAATCATGATCATGGAGACAAAGACATCATACAAAGGAGAGCTGAAAGATAAGGGATCAAGAGTGGATAAAGGAGAGTTGAGAGAACAAATGTGAAGGAGTAGAAGTCAAAGATGCTGATTTATCAAATTGCACAAATCGCGTTGACAAATCACTCCAACTCCCAAGAGTTGGCCTCTTCGGATATGGAAGTTTTTCTCGGGCAGTCAGGTGCAAGAGGTAGATCAAAGTCATCCACGGCTTCGTGGGGATCTGTCACTTGGCACTCAAACTTTCGGTTTAAATCCCCTACGGCTGAGGTCAAAGCTGGGCCTAATACAATCCGTGCAGCGATGTGTATCAGAACGATAAATAACTGAATCGGAGGAACAAGCACTACCGTGCAAGTTTTCTGAATAAGTGAAGCGGCGTTGTGCTTCTCAGGAGGGCTAGCGAGGGCTAGAGCGGACTGTGGTGGCATTGGAGAAAGCTCTCGCTCACGGGACGCCTTGGATCGACGGCGGAATTCCATGCTCATGCTGCTGAGATTGGGGTTGGAGTCTGTGCTCCTAGAGGTACCTGCATAGCTTGCAACAGACATCAGATCATCAGGCAATGCGCCAGGCACTCGCCTAAACTCATCCTCTGAGAAAGAAGCCCTCGGAGACACCTGAGGCTTTGCTGAACAGCAATTGTTGCACTTGATCTCTGGTATGACGCTATTTGCAGAGAAGTCAACCTTCTCAAAAGTTGGACTTCCTGTGCGACTCTGGTTGTCACTGATGTCGCTCGATACGAGATCAGTACCATCGATTGACGTGGCCGACGGGAAGGTTGAACCTGAGTCTGATTCTGTTGACGGAGACGAAGACGCGACAGAGTGAAAAGACTCAGGACTTGAAGACAACGGCATATCAGGCTCAACATGTAGTTCAGGGGTGTCTTCAAACCTTGCCAGCAAGGTTCGAAAGCTCTGTTGAGTTTCAGTCACGGAGCGCCTGGGTAAGTCCGCGGTTTCGGTGATATTGGTAGGCACCGGAGGTTCGTTATCGTCAGGAATGGTTTCGAGAATTGTGCTATTGCTGCCTTTTGTTGTGAAGCAGCTATCATCTGTCAAATTTCCATCGGTGTCCTCGCCAGCGCTGAGCGATTCAGGCAGAGCATCTTCTCGGGAGGGGATCCTCTCTTGCGTATATCCTAGAAAGACCGGAGCACTTTCTCTTCGGCCTTTCGGACGCCATGCCCTTTTGCGCCGCGGAACCTTGGCCTCCTCCGGTATTTCGACTGTGAATCCTCTTTTGAAGGGGCAGGGAGTGACTTCGTAGCGGAGAACCTGATGCAAGGCCTCTTTCAGTGCCGTGGTGGACTTTTTATCGTCTTCCGTTCCATGAGGAAGTTCGATGCGGTAGTATGTGAGAGGGCGGATGCGTAACACAAATGTCGATTCACCATCAACACACCAACACTGAGAGTTTTTGAGGATCGCATGGACAACGCTGCCGCACTTAAGAAAAACGGTTAATCCGTGAACCTTCTCGAGCCTCAGGGGCGCAAGAGCCACTGTTCGTTCGGTAGGAGACCTCCACGGCAGGGTTTCGACGGTATCAACCGGGTAATCGAAGTCAGCCGGTGAGGTGCTTGATGGGATCGGCGCAAGCGCTCTCGGAGCAAAGTGGACTACTTTGGCTGAAGGATGGTAAAATAGGTCATTCTGCGATACCCTGAGCGACTCCACGCTGCGCTTTAAGCGTGGGTTTAGTTGGGGAGGAAGAGTGGCAGACCGACGGATCTGAGGAAGCGGCGCATCCGAGGTGTCGGTCATTGTTCAATGAGAACTAGTAAGTGAAAAGAAAGGGCGGAGGACAAGACAGATTACATTGAATAGAGTAGACAGGTTAACGGTAATAGTACAGGTGCGTCAGATGGAAAAATGAAAGCAGGAAAGAAAGCGCGTAGTTAGATAAGAACGAATGAAGGGGGAGGGATCGAATGTAGTGAATGGACGACCATCACTGGTCCTGTACGGGGGAATCTCAACAATAAAGTTCATCGTGATTTGCCTCAACAACCGCGGGGATTAGAAGGGGATTGCGGCCTGAGGCAGACACTCACATGCCCACTGTGGGTCCCAGGGTTCCTCGGCAAGCGCCCGCGTTTAGTGCGCGGCTGCTTGGCCAATGCCGTCCCCTGGGCATAGTTGTTATGCGGTTGCCTGCGTTGGTTTCTGCAACTTTAGGGGAGATCACGCAGAACCAACAATACACGTCAACTTTTATAAAGCAACACGCTTATCACACAGACGTTTTGATTTCACAAGATCGCTCAACATGCCCAATTTTGAGCCGAATGCCGTCATTCGCGGCGCTCAGCTCACGATCGTTGGAAGTGAGTCTCTCCATCTATGTACCCCTAAAATCCGGACGTTTCCGGGACAGCCCATGGTGGACTTGTTAAGTATCCTTCAATTACGTCCTATGTCTGAGCGACCTGAATAATGACGTCGTGGGCTCTGATAAATCTTGGCTACCAAGAGATTCGCTCCACGACTCTTCCACAGCCAATAAGGTTGCGGAGGCGTTCTTGACGTCTTCACTAGTTGATTTGTGGCTAACAATACGATCCACAGCCGTTCGAGCGCTACGGAATCCCGATCTCTTCAAACATGAACATTTTCGGCAAGCGGCCCTGGCGATAGCCGTTGGAGTGGCTATCCAATTGATCATTCAGATTCCCGTATGTTCTTCGCCAGGATAGGAAAAGATCGGCAGAACTGATCGCTTTCTCAATAGATCATCGGGGTCAAGTTCCTCCTATGGATCATATCCTGGGTGGCTGACATGGAGAATGCAACCTGGGACGATACGCTTCTTGAAAGTCTCGACTTTCTGAGCAAATCGGTCCTTCAAGTCCCATTCTTGCTCATGACGCTGATGCGATATATAACCCCAACTCTAGACGAAATGTAAGACACTCGCTATTCTGTAAGACGAATTCGACATGCTGACTCTATAGTTTCATGGAATCTTTGAAATGGGTCGACGCAACTTACATCGACAAACATAAAGCAGATGATCCCAAGACCCTGCGGGCCATGTACTCACCTAACCTTGCGATGTACTCCACAAAAGGCAGTGTAGGTGTATCTAAGCCAGTTGGAGAAGGGCTTGTTTTATTCCTCCGTCGTTATGGACGCAAATTTGGGATGTTGCTCGGCCTCTTTTTCCTGTCTCTCCTTCCTACAGTTGGGCGATTTGTGATGCCGGCAGCCTCGTTCTATACCTTCCAACAGGGTGTCGGAACAGTCCCTGCCGCTGCGATCTTCGGAACCGGCATTGTGCTTCCCAAGCGCTTCGTGGTTACCTTCATCCATAGCTACTACGCTTCTCGCAGTTTGATGCGTGAACTTGTAAGTGCTCTTAAATAGTACAGGTTTTTTAAAGTCGTGTGTGACGTCTAACGCTTTCGTCAGCTGGAACCATACTTCTGCCGCGTCAAGTTCACTCCTGAACAGAAGCGCCGCTGGTTTGCAGACCGTGAAGGGGTCCTGTTCGGTTTTGCTTTCGCTTTCACCATTGTGCTGAAGACGCCATTTATAGGAGTTCTCATGTACGGTATAGCTCAAGCATCCACGGCGTATCTTGTTACTAAGATCACGGATCCTCCACCGAGTCCTGCTGAAAGCGAAGGCTTTGCTGAAAGCCAGGTCACCTGGAAGAACAAGCACGACTTCCTGCAGTTGTCGCTGGAAAATATTGACAAGATCAACATGGTTGCGAACAGCCACAAAGTGGGTAACAAGTCTGATGAATCCGACGCCCTTCGACGTAGTTTTTCCTAAATCACAGGGTTTACTCGGGATTTCGATGTACCCTCATTTTCCGTATTCTAGGGGACAGCGAATACCGAGATAAGGTTGAAAGTACGATGGTTTTTACTCATATACCTAGCCAAAGTTGGTTCAAAGGCATTGCGGAACCAATTCCGAGGCAATCATGTATGTAACTTTAGATAGAACAGTCAATATGAAAACTAGACTCAGCAGTTCATAATCCTCCCGACATGGCCCGCTGATAAGCGCGATAAGTAGACAGTTTCGTAATCATCAATTGCGGGGTTGATAAACAATGAATAAAGATAGAGAGTTAATCGTCTTGGAATGAGGGGAAGAGTTACATCGAGATCTTCCGATTGGAGTTCCAATGTGGTCTCTCTTAAAGCGCCGTGGTCGCCTGATGGGAAGCTTTGCCCCTACTTTCCCCTTATCCTCACTCTCATTCATTGCCGCCAGATAGAGACACACAGGCACGATCCATTGGACATTCAAGTAACTATCATAACCAAGACATAATGGGTAACAAAGGCATCCGCACTGCCCTGAAGGTCGATTTGAACAAGCCAGCTTGGGAACAGACGGGTTTGCATGTATGTTCAGACCTTAAAAGTGTCAACCACGCTGACGTAGGAACTAACACTACGTCCCAGAATCGTTGGCATCCAGAGGGTATATATATCCCAAGAAAATCATCAACCTTCCCCGAAGGCATCTGTTTCTAAGTATCTATCGTGTCTAATAGTTCCCTCTTGTGGCAAAATCGCAAACAACGAGGTCGTCAAGATCGAATGCTTGGACTGGACTGGAGGACAAATCAAGAACAATGACTCCGCCGACGACGTCAAGAATGTCGATCTGACACAAATCCATTACCTGTCTGGTCCTTTTGATATCGAAACGGCCGAGCCAGGAGACGTCCTCCTCGTAGAGATCCAGGATGTTCAGCCTTTTGAAGACCAGCCTTGGGGATTCACTGGCATCTTCCACCCGCAGAATGGAGGTGGCTTCCTGGACGAGATCTATCCAAAGCCGTAAGAGGACTACTTGAACCGGTGTTCCATGCTATTCGCCTGCACATGGAGGCTAATTACGAGTTGTACAGTGCCAAAGCAATCTGGGATTTTGAAGGCATCTTCTGTTCCTCCCGTCATATCCCTCATGTGCGCTTCGCGGGCCTGATCCATCCTGGTATTCTGGGCTGTGCACCCTCTGCGGAGGTTCTTGCCGAGTGGAACCGTCGTGAGGGTGAATTGATTGCAACGAACGCGACCACACGCGATGTCGCGAAGCCTCCTGAGCCCAAGAACGTGCACGCTGGTAGTGCGGATGAGAATGTCAAAGCGAAGGTTGCCCGTGAAGGTGCCCGGACTATTCCGGTAAGTGCCACTCTTGTTTACTTGCCATAATCCCTGGACTCAACATACCAACTAAATCAGGGCCGTCCCGAGCATGGAGGAAATTGTGATATTAAGAACCTCTCCCGAGGTTCGAAGGTCTACCTTCCCGTTCACGTTCCGGGAGCCAAGTTTTCCGTTGGAGATCTGCATTTCTCCCAGGGCGACGGCGAGATTTCCTTCTGCGGCGCCATTGAAATGGCAGGCATCATTACAGTCAAGTTCACCGTAATCAAGGATGGCATGGCCAAGCTCGCCATGAAGTCTCCTATCTTCCGCCCAGGCCCTGTCGAGCCACAATTTGGCCCCGGCCGGTATCTCACTTTCGAGGGCTTTTCGGTCGACGAGAATGGGAAGCAGCATTACCTCGATGCCACTGTTGCATACCGACAGACATGTCTCCGGGTGATCGAATACCTCCGTCGGTATGGCTACAGTGACTACCAGATCTATTTGCTACTTAGTTGTGCACCTGTTCAGGGTCATATTGCTGGCCTCGTGGATATTCCGAATGCCTGCACAACGTTGGGGGTGCCGATGGATATTTTCGATTTTGATATTCGGCCTGAGGCGGATGTTGTGAAGATGGATATGGGAAGCTGTGCATTTGCTACTGATTAGGTTTATTCCTGTTTGTTGAGCGGTATGTGGACAAATGATGATTGAATGAGTATCTTGATTTTCCTTTGGGTCTTAAACCACTATCCTGTGCGATTCTCTTGATGCCTGTGGGCCTTGCCGCTGAAGACACTAGTTGTGAATGAGCACAGCACGATGAAAGCCCTGCTTTGTAGGAAATCTCACCATAGCACCGGATCATTCAATGGTAAATACATTGCATGTAAACGAGGTTTCTTCCAGTACTTTCCACCTCCTCGTCACTAACCCATAAAGAATCTACCGTCTACTACCAATTCAATACCGCATCCTCAGACGTCTCGGGATTTTTCGATATCACAATGTCATATCCTACCAACGGGGTATAATTAGATTTGAGCTCCAACAGTACAATAGTTAGCGAGCCGAATATGTCGCAATGACTCGATACAGTTCCTATTATTGCTACTCAAGGGTAGAGTCTACGATGCGGTGGATCTTTTCAGTGAGCTCAAGTACTGCCCTATACAGCTTCTACCATGCAGACCACTCCAAATTCTTGAGTGTTACGACTTTTCACGGAGACCGAGCTGTCCTGTGTGGGAAAAGCCCACTAGAGAAAAGATACCAAAGGGAAGTATGGCAGCAAGGGCCCTAAACAAGAGAGGGCGGTTGCTTTCAGGAAACCGCTTCAATAGAATTCTCATAGCAAATAGAATATAGGGAGAGCCAGCAAGTTCTGGCTACATCGTTACTGTGCTCTTGAAAAGATAGAGTCACTTCCAACGACGAACACAACACCCCTCAATGCGAGTAATTGGGCTCGAAAGAAAGAAGTCAACATGGCTACGGTGCATGCATTGCCTCCGGACATCAGGCCTTCTACCAACAATCATATTCCGGACGACGATGCAACCGACAGTCAACATAGAACCGCCGCCCTGATTGATGTTGAAGCATCGGTTCTTTGTTGACAATGTTTCGCTCAGACCTCTTAGTACGAACCGTATGTATCGCTGATCCTATCGAGATGTGTTTGCTAGCGCTCATCAAGCAGTTTAATATTAGACTCCTCGTCACTCCGCAGCGGACAACTTATTGAGAGCTATACCTGCCCGCAAGCTCGATACCTCGCTGCTGGGATCTCTTATCATGCAAAATGCATTTTGAGAAGACATAGGGGCAACTCCTGTAGATCGCCCATGGACCTGTTCACTTATTTCAAAACAAGAGGATCGACGAGATTCAGCCAAGGGCTAGAAGTAATTAGGATGTTCTGGGAAGTGCCACTCGGAACCGACCCGGTACTGAGAGTAGCCTGCTAAGCGAGCAGTGGGTTGCAGACTTAGTTCTAATAATGTCTCCCAACGAAGTGTACCTCCGATACTTAACTGACATTGAGTCATCCGGATTCATATGGCCAGCCTGACCTAATAGAGGGGAACCAATAAGCACGATGTGAACTGGATGGCGACGTATGGGGGATAGTACCGTCTAGCAGGAGAATGATATGATGTCTTCCCCAGCACCAGTGGATGATTGCAAAATACCAGGAAGACACGATCACTGAGTTATAGAAGCTGGTGCTATGATAAGTCATACTGTTCCGGGCGACTACGCCTTGTGGGTTGAGAACTGGTCAACGCATTTTGGTCCCGTTTCACGTCGATAATCCAGACTTATATCCTCTTCACGCAGACACTTTTCGGGGACCATGGACTGTCCTGCCGCTGGGCGAGCGAGTTTCGGTGCCTCTCGCAGGCAAAATCAAATAAAAAATCAAATTTGACATGGTAGCTTCGTTGGTTAATCCAAATCACTGCTGTAGTAACTCGTGGCATGCTTAGGCTACCACTTGCGATTAGCTTGATTACATGAATTGCGGTAACCGAAAGGTAGGTCGTGCAAACCCTCTGGCCTGGGCGTTGTTCTTGAAGTGGCTACCGAGAAGTCGATACCTGCACAGCCTATAGCAGGTCTAGCATGCAGTTTATGCTTTATTGTTTTCTGTCGCCGTATTAGCCACAAACCTAAATGACGTGCACCTAAGATAGACAGCTATGTATATCGGTAGGCTGGCGGTAGAAGGGGCCAGAATCGTATTGATCAACCAACTAGAGCCTGGTGAGGTATTCGAGTCTGAAGGACACGTAGTGCAACGCATTAGTATGAACAAAGTGGCAGCCATATGGCCAGCCGAAAGTGTTACAGAGTCGTTATCCATTGACCCTTACATTGCCATTGCGATGTGTTATCTACACTCCTTACAGTAAAAAACAGATTGGAGGGCACAGATACCTTCATATACACTGAATCCAAAAGAGGTTCTATTGTGCTTTCAGTTACCTACAATGTAGGCCTCCGAATATCAGGCGCCGCTCTATCCTGAACCGAAGAGCATGTGGCTGTGTATCTGCAGGAGCTTCCTAAACCTGTAAGTTGCGTTTTCTTACTAGAATCTAACCTCAGAAACTATTCTAACACAGAATCAAGCCATCGGCTTGAAAGCTTGGCAGGTTGTTGTAGTTGTGAAAGGCGCGGTCGAAGAGGGAACAACTCTTGGTATGGGTTTTCTCCTCTTGCTATGAGGGTTTTCCCCATAATTCTTTGTGAATGCAAAGAGTCGAATGGCTGAGCCTTTCGTGGTTTCCGCAACGTTGGACATTTAGGAGAATATCAGCAAGGTTATGGCTTGAATATACTATTCTTGACACCTCATCGAAGTGTAATACAGCTCTTGCTACCTGTTCAGTTGTACGTATCTTTAAGAGCCTAGGATTTCTATTTCAATCAATCATAATGCTAGCATGTTAGCTGCCAAATTCATCCCTTGCTGTAAGCGATTTTCTTTGAACGCTGAAGTTTTAGCACAAACCTGTTGAGATCAGGTAGCAGCTGGCTACCAACACGTAATAAGCAGTGACTTATTCAGGAGAGTAGAGTGTCTTTACTACTCGACTGTGTGGACCTGATAGCGGCTCATACCTTGCTTGGAGCGGGTAAGTAGGGGCGGAATATGAATTCCTATCGTGTATGCAGTGGACACCACTCCTTGACGAGCACTGTCAATCGCGATAATGTGGACCCTCTAGTCTTAAGATATCAGTACAGATTGCTTAATTTTTACAGTCCAGTGGAAGTAGATATGTCTATCTATGTAGAGAGGCTCCTGAGCCTTCAGTGACCTCATAGCGGATCGCATACCAATTAAGTTTCCCCAGCTACCGATCTTGTTTTCGCCTCATTGTTTTATATACTGATAATGACAAATATTTTAACCGTAAACTATCCGGGAAGGCCATCCTTTCTATTATAAAAACATATAAGGACGGCTGGCGATGTCCCCGTCGTCTTGTCCAACATTTAAAAGTCAAACACGATGATATGGAATGCCACAATAATATTTCTTGCCCTAGGCCAGGCAACTTCGGCACGGGTCTCCAAACCGGTCAACCGCGACTACCCTCTGTCGGAATCTACAGAGGAGATTTTTTTTGAGCTTGACAATATTCCCTACCTGAGCAACGTTCAACATCCGAAGGCTGTGTATCCTGATACTTGGGTTTCAAAGGATCTGTTGTCGTGGACGCTTTTGACCGCTATTAGTGTCAATGTTACTCGAGTAACAGAAGGTGATATCAAGAAGACTATCCAGGACTACCTGGACCACGATGATGTTTTCAATCTCGCGTATCTGGAGGGTGTTCTCATACAAGCTACAGCTGGAGGGATTATAGAAGAGCAAGCTATAGACTACTTGAAAACTTTGAATGTCTCAGCGATCATGATCTCATCCGATGTTACCACTCCTTCAAACACTTCGATCGATGTGGTGTATGTTACCCCAGACTCTCAAGGACAGCCGGTGGAAGGACCTTTCATGGCGGTTGCCAGGGAAAACGGGATTCATCTGTTTCCAGTGTGGCGGCTATATCCAGATCAGTACAGCGTCTTTCTCCAAGGCTCGTACGATTCTGGCGATGGTCGGGGCACCCATCGCGCGGTTGGGCTCAAAAATATTAAAGCTTTCGAACAACCACTGATCCCGTAAGCTTACATGGGTTTGGGCTAAATGCGGTCTATCGCTGACGTCTATATAGAGTGCCGTCGCGAATCTACAGCTGGAAAGATCACAGGCCGCTGGCTGGAGCAAGGGTAGGGGTCAAGGATCTATTTGACATAAAGGGTCTTCAGACCACTGGGGGAAGCAAAGCATGGACGCACATTACTCCTGTTGCGAATGCCACTGCGCCAGCGATCCAACGCATCGTATGTCTTCGCCCTTCAAGCACTCCATCCCACTTCACTCCGGGGTCAGTTCATGCAGAACACTTCACAGCTAACGATTTGGAGATTGATCTAGGAGGCCACATCGTCGGTAAGCAGAAACTAGCCCAATTTGCCTCGGCTGCAAACCCGTGGCTATGGCAAGATGAGGTATGCATCAATCCTGTTAAAACTGACTTGTTTCTGACCGATGTTTTTAAAGCATTACCCATTCAACCCGCGCGGCGATGGGTGGCTGACCTGCAGTGCATCATCCTCCGGCGGTGGTTGCTCTATTGCAGCGTACGACTGGCTAGACTTCGCGATTGGTACGGACACAGGGTCTTCCATGCGACTACCAGCTGCTGTATCTGGTGTCTATGGGTAACATTATCCCTCTTGTATTCATGGTTCCATTCTAACATGCCTTCCCATCTAGACAGCGCCCAAGCCAGGGTATGATGTCGCTTGATCTCGCCCTTCCAGTCAGTCATCCCAGCGACACCACCGGGGTATTCAGTCGGGACCCAAAGAAATGGGCCCAATTTGCAAAAGCCTGGTATACTACAACCATGCAACAGTCCTCAAACCTAACCGGATTGCCATCCTACGACGTCCCCGATACCAATCAATTCCCTTCACGACTGGTATATCTGAGTGACTTCCGTCCACAAAACCAGGCAGCCACTGAACCTATCTGGCAAACCTTTATATCAAACCTCACGCAGGCCTTCAATATGACAGTCCAGACAATAAACTTCACCGCTGTCGCTCAGTCGGCACCAGAGCCGGCAGTAGCCACCATGCTGGAGGATAAGTCCATGAACACTATCTGGACCTGGGACCAATGGCGTATCATCGGCAAGCCTCTCCTCAGCACCTGGGCGAGTCTATTCGAAGGGCGATTCCCTCCGTTAGACCCTACTCACCGTAACCAGTGGCAAGGATTTCTGACCGATCCGGTCAGAGAAGATGACTTTCAGCAGGCTCTTGAAACCCGAGCAAAAGCGGTTGCTTGGTTTGAGAAATCTATATTGTATTCCACTGAGCATTCATGCTCGGAGTCAGTACTGGTCTATGATATCGGACCTGGTGGCTTCCCCTCGTACAGAGAAGATGCGCTGAACAAGCTACCTAACACGACATATGTTTACAGTAAGCCTGCGGGTGCCGCTCTCCTTGGGGCCTCGATATGTCCCATTTTTGGGTGCGCTGACTACACTATTCCCATTGGAGAAGTTCCTTATCAGTCGGTGGTTACTTTGAAGACTGAGATGATGCCAGTCACTATGAATTTGGTGGTGAAACGGGGATGTGATTTTGTGCTCTTCAATATGATTGAGAAATTAGCTGATGAGAGCTTATTGCGGAGTGTCAAGACTGGGAAGACTCTTTTCTGAGAAGAGTGGGCGCTGTGGTGGGCTTTTGCGAATGTATCTTTTCAATGTGGCTTTTAGGTATTCTACAGTCCTCCAATAGGCGACGAAGACACTTATTACTAGATGCGAAAGGATTATACTTTCGCAATTAGCGAAATCAGGTCAATTTGTCTTTTGCCATAAGCTGAGCCAGCTTGTGATTAAAGATGCTAAATTGATAAAACGAGTCATTTCACATCCCATGAGAGAGAAAACGTTCCGTGAAATCCTTTTATAGGTGAACTTAAAGCCGGCTCCTGTCGACAATCTTGGTCCACTCATCGTCCCCAAGCTTCTGAAAGTCCATTACTTTGTTTGGGCCTCCAAACCGGTTCTGCGTAGACTTCCAGTCTCGGTGGACGGCAATTTCAGGTCTCCACCGTAGTACATGCTTCAACTCTTTTTGCAATGTTCCCTCAAGCGCATCCGCGATAAACCCACCAATAGTAGGCATTTGCATAGCTCCGTTACCAGATCCACCGACGGCAAGCAATAATGAACGATATTCAGGGTGTCTGTCGATCAAGAACGCCCGGTCCACGGTATCAGCATCCCAACAGATACGGGCGAAGGATAGCGGCCGGTCGGCGAGATGCGGCATCGTGTCACGTAGGAAGTCTCTTGCACGGGCCTCAGCTTCCAACGGAATCTGGTGCTTTGCAAAAGGGATACTGCGTACTTCGCCGCCATGCTCGGCGTCTTGTACGAAGTTGCAGTACCCAGGATGTTCGTCGCAGATTTTGAGCTCGTGGTTATCTTCGTCAGGCTCCATGAAGAATCCTTTGGCGATATTGAACAGCACAGGGAGGTTTCGGTAATTCTTTGCCTCATCCGGTGTCATTTTGATGTGGCAGAGTGTCCAAGCAGTAGGACGGAGCTGTTTCTGAAAGTCCAGTAGACGATCACTCCCAGCTCCTGCGGAAAGTATAGTGTGATCTGCTCGGTGGACAAGGCCATCGGCAGTTTTGGCCCCGGTCGCGTCTCCATCTTCATAGATTAACGATACGACGTTTCCTTCTGGAGAACCGGCAATAAATGTAACTCCTAGACGTTTCGCCTCGGTGTATGCCGAGAACATAGCCTTCTTGGCATGAATCCAACCGGCGTTAGTTTTGTTTAACCAGCCCTTCCAGCCAGGGAAATCGCCGGTGAGAACGCCGGGAGGCATGGTCTTGCAGAAGTCTTCTGCCGTCTCCAGTGTTTCGAATTTTGCATCTGACGAATCAATCTCATGCTCTTGTATATGTTTTATTAAAGAGGGAGTGTGACCAGACACGATTGCACCGGTTTCGTGGAAGTATGGCTGGAATACAGGATCTGTTTTCCAGCCCTTTAATGCAGCTCGTGTGCATATCGCGAAGGCGATGCTCCAAGGATCAATTTCAGAAGCTATTCAGTGGGGTGAGTTATCAGTCAGTCTGACGAGTGCCAAAAGACGTGCATACCTTTTACCTCTCTATGTTCCATAATCTTATTGATGTCATTGCCGGCCGCAATGGGCGACGGGACCGGGTGCGGATCCAAGACGCTGACATTTTTGTACCCTCGGCGGGCAAGATGTAGAGCAGTAGAACAGCCCCAGGTCCCTGCGCCGACAATAAGAATCGACGAGTTGGGGTTCAAGGTTGATGCCATTGTGTGCTGTCGCTGCCGTTATGTGTGTGGTGTTCAAGGGAAGTAAGTCCTATACAAACCGCGGAGAGTGTATAGTAGTCTTATATAAATAGTCAAGTAGAGCATGCCATAATCAAGCTAGAAACCTAGCTGACTATTCTAATCTGCAACAAGAATAGCCGGTGCCACCTGCTGAAGTGAGAACTAGTTAACTAGCCTTATCAAGAACCCTATGGAGGATGTTTGGAGAAACAGGTTACATGAAGCGTGCATGATAAGTAAGTGATGGATATGGTTGTCCAGTGCCCTGCTCGATTGGGTGTTAGTGGTTAGACTATACCAAAAGGAGCCAATCCCTAATTAGGGTTAGATTGATATCATCCGCGTGGACCTTCCTTCCTTTAAGCTTCCCTTGGCGATAGCTTCGTCGTATCTACTCCGCATTTTGGACAATCTATATCCATGCTTGTTGGATTTTGATGGATCCTATACGCATTTGCTCGAACGGCTCAATATCCGCATGACTTAACTCCGCATCTTGCCGCTCGTGACAAAGATTAGGATAACCAATGAACAGCGGACCGTCAGGTTCTCCGCATTATCTCCCTCCCAGTATCAAATTCCTGTCTGTATCATTACCAGTCGTTTGGAGCTTCCTTCGCGATGATCGCTTATCGTAGTCTCCTCTATTGCTTGGTGGGTCACAGGCTTGTCGCACAAGATTGTCGACCTGAACCTACTTGGATGTAGACCTCGGGACATATCGCGCGGAGAAGACAATGGCGTATATCGAGCAGGATAATCTTCTACATTATCCAGGCTTATCTTAAATGGCTAAAGTAGCCTTCAAAATTACTCGGCAGAGTCATCCAATGATGGCTCTTGGTAGGATAAACGGGATATTCGACTCCCTTCCCCTCAAAGGGGGTGTGGCAGTTCGTTTCCGATGTTGCATTTAAAAGGGCTGGTTTTCCTCGAAGTTGATGTCTGGCCCTTGTCCTTGAGTAAATTGCAACAGCACCATGACTTCCTCTGATGATATCCTTACTGATGTTCCAGGAACCGTTTACCTAGTTGACGGTGCAGTTATAGCTCACATTGAACTGTTCCATGTGTACTAACCTTCGGTATAGCATCCAGAAACTTGGCAGATGCCGCTCACGCAGGGCAGCAAGATATCCTTCTCATCCCTCAGCCATCGTGCTCTGCGGCTGACCCTCTTGTGAGTGGAATCCATACTCGTCTTTCAATTTATAGGACCCTGACCTGACACTTGTGGTAGAATTGGCCCAAGTACAAAAAGTACTGGACCCTGTTTCTGATCTCGGCCTATGCCTGTGTGAACTCCTTTGGTGAAAACAATTGGGGTGCATCATGGACAACAATCGCAGAAGAGACAGACGTTACCCTGGAAAACATGAACGGAGGCTCTGCTCTCAATTACCTCATGCTTGGCTTCTTCAATATTATCTGGATCCCAACGGCAATGAAATTCGGGCGAAAGATTGTCTACATCTTAAGTTTAATATTTGTCGGAGCTAGTGGTATCTGGGGTGGATTTTACACTGGGACTGGTCAATATTATGTTATGCTTTGTGTTAGCGGTATGGGCACCGCTGCGTACCAAGCCTTGATCCAACTCACGGTTTGTCGCTCTCTTCAATTTGAATCCTATGCGTTCGCTCACTGCTAGAAGATATTCGATACTTTTTTTGCGCACGAGCGTGGCCGAATGATCTCGATATACATTTTCTTCCAGCAATTGGGGTCGATTCTCGGACTCATCTTGGGCGGATATATCTCCGATGGCATTGGTTGGAGATGGAGTATGCCCATTGTTGCAATCGCCTGCGTAAGTGCTCAACCATCTAGTCATTGCCCGCTCGGTGTCTGAGAGATTCTAGGCGGTCTTAATCTTGCTATTTATCTTTACTTTCGACGACACCATGTTTCCGCGATACCGATTCACTGAGAGGATACCGTCAGAACCCCCAAAGAGCGAACAAATTTGCGAAGCTTCGCCTGAGGCGCAGTCTGAAAAGCACCAGAAAGAGGAGCCACATCTGTCAGTGTCCCAGAGCCATGGCGCCGGTGAGGTTGACATGTCGCCCCGAACATATCTTCAAAAGATTGCCCTAGTACACTACTTCAAGGACGACCGTACGACCTGGTACCAATATTTCCGACGACCATTCTACCTCTTTGGGTTCCCCAACATTGTCCTCGCGGGTATACAATTTGCTTTCGGATGCACAGCAGGAATTGTTTCCTTCAACACAATCTCAGAGATCATGACGGAGGCTCCGTATAACTGGAGCAATGGTTCAACCGGTCTGTTGTTCCTCGCTGCTCTTATCGGTAGCTTCATTGGGTAAGTAACACTCCGCATCATGTCAGCCTTGAACAGCAAATCTCACATCATATAGAATGGGCATTGGATCCCTCTCAGACTGGCTAGTCCTCATTCTAGCTCGTCGCAATAAAGGGTACAAAGAGCCCGAAATGCGACTCTGGGCATACATTTTCCCACTTATTTTCGCGGCTCTTGGTTACTTCATCTACGGCTGGGGGGCCCAAGCAGGAGCGCATTGGATGACCATAGGCGTTGGGCTGTGTTGCATGATAGCTCAACAGGTTTCGGCAACCAGTATCGCAACAGCCTATGCCATGGAATGTTTTGACAAGGTATGTCTCAACCAACCGATGTTCTGACTTTCACCAACTAAATCCCGTCTCTACCTAGATCTCTGGTGAGCTCGTCATTGTACTTGCCATATGCTCTTCCGTCATCAACTTCGCTATCTCTTTCACTGTGCAGCACTTCATCAATGCCACGAATTACGGCTGGGCATTTACCTTTTACGGCATATGTGTGGTATTGTCCATGGCGATGGGCGTGCCAATGCTGATCTGGGGCAAGAGTTGGCGCCGGCAGTGCAAGGGGCGGTATGAGAAGTTCCTGGCGGAGACGGCGCGTTAATCCTTGATTACTGTAGTACTCCAGTACATATGAAACCGTTTCAGCCTGTCCTGTCCTGGTTTGGCTAGGTTTGATTTGATATTCGAGGTGGTACATGAGATAGTGCCCTGGAGAATACCAGATATTCGTACTTTCCATTAATCGTTGCTTTATTGCTCTTTTCGCTTCCATCCTTTAACTTTGCAAGGGTTTTCCTAGTTTATGTTCTGATGGATAAGGATCGCTAAGCGAGAATTACATCAGCAGATCCATCGTAGGAAATAACAACTCAATGCGCCGATTTCACCATGCTACCGAATGCCTAAGACATGGTATTTAAAGACGAGGCCAAGGCCGAAAAGAGAGGAAGAAGGCAAAGGAAACGAGTACATGAACAATAGTGCAATCATCTAGATGACGCAATTAAGATGTCGTTTTTTTATGCGAGAGGGAGAAATAGAATAGTAGGTCGGAGAAACATTCATGAATCATGAACTAGATAGCGTTTATCTCGCTTATGAGAAGAACCTCTGCGCGGTGGCACGTTCCTTAGCCTGGCGGTCCTTAATGGACTTCTTGACCTTGGCGATCTCGTTCATGATGCCAGCGTCACCGGGGGCCAGCTTCTCGGCTTCCTGAAGATCAGTCAAGGCCTGGTCTTCTTCCTTGAGACCGCTGTGGGCCACGGCACGACGGTAGTAGGCCTTCGCCTTGTCGGCGTCCTTGGCATCGGCTGCCTTGGCTGTATCCAAGGCGTAGGTAGCCCAGGTTTGAGCGTTCTTGTACTCTGCCAGCTTGTTGGCCAGGAGAGACGAGTTGGAGTGCAGGGTGAAGCGGAGAGCCTTGATCTGGCCGTCCAGCTCCTTGGGGTCGTTCTCATCGGGCTCGGGGAACTCGTGCAAGTAGCGCAGACCCTTCTGGTACTTCTCCAGACCGAGCGCGAGGTTGCCGCTCTTGAAGGCGGTGTTTCCGTAGTTCTTGAGTTCCGACGCAATCTTGAAACAAACCTGCGCATTCAGCTCCTCGCCCTGGTGGTCATCGGGAAAATCCTCGTATGGGTCGCCGGTAGCATCGGGAATCTGCTTGTCAGCGTCGTCGTAGGCCTGGCCCGTGAGCTCACCGCACTCGACGATCGTCACGTCGTGAACGGGCTTGTCGGCCTGGGTGTTCAGGTTCTCGATCTTGCGAACGACGCTCTTTCCGTTGATCACCTCGCCGAAGACCACGTGCTTGCCGTCCAGGTGGGGGGTGGGGACGGTCGTGATGAAGAACTGGCTGCCGTTGGTGCCGGGGCCGGAGTTGGCCATGGAGAGGAGGAAAGGTCTGTCATGTTTGAGGTCGAAGTTCTCGTCGGGGAATTTCTCGCCGTAGATCGATTCGCCGCCGGTACCGTTGAATGCAGTGAAGTCACCGCCCTGGATCATGAATTGCTTGATCACGCGGTGGAAGATCGAGCCTACGCGGTGGGGTTAAAACTTGATGCGCCGCAGGCTGCAGAAGCGGGGTTACGCGCCGTACCCTTGAAATGCAATGGCTTGCCCTGGTTTCCAACGCCCTTCTCTCCGGTACAGAGGGCACGGAAGTTGTCAGCGGTCTTGGGGACGACTGTACAAGGTTAGGTTATTTGCGTGGTTAAAAAAATATGTCGGCAATGCGTCTTACCATCGTTGAACTGTGAAAAGTGGGGTAGTTAGCAAAGGCTGTCGTACGACCTTGGGACGGAGGACAGTAGAGGTGCAAATATATGGAAACCAAACTTACCAATTCCAAAGCGATGCGACCAGTCTTCTCCTTGCCAATCTGAATGTCAAAGAAGACGCGAGGGCGACCTGCAGTTCGGATGCGATCAGTACTCGGTTTTAGAACCCCCGGCGGAGAAAAAGAGTGTCAACGCACGCTGAGACTCGGCCATGTTGAATAGTGTGAGAGGTCTAAAGGGTGTACGGGGTAGAGAGTTGAGTTAGAGGAGTGGATCAGTCAGGGTTATGAATTAAGGACGAGGAGCGAGAGGAAGAGAGGGGAAGGGCCAAGAAAGGAATTGGAGCTGGAGGTGAGAATGGATAAAGGCCGAGTGATGCTTCAAGAAGCTTCCATAAGATCACGGGTCCCTCCGCACCATGCAATCCTGTCAGCCCAGAATTAGTGGGAATTTCGGCAGAATTAATTCTATTCCATTATGTCTCATAGTTTGTTTTATATTGCCTAGATCTAACTATAGTGACTGCTTGGGTCAATGATCATTGGCTGTTTTTTCTTTGAGGGTTCTTGAAATTATGCCTAAATATGTCCATACATTACAGTCCAATTATGCACACCACCAAGAACCTTCCCTTCCCTTTCCGGATCGGATCTGGGCCAGCGCCGCTTTTGGCTCCCCATATCAGCTTTTTTTTTGTTTCACTGCAACAGCTTACAGAAAATTTGTGCATATGATAAAATACTATATACTAATCTCGCTCTTTAACTGGTCACTTTAGGGATTTAGGATTCATATATATATAGGTCATAGATGACAGGACGTCTGGACCATAGCTCCAGAAAGAAAAGAAGAAGATACCAGGCATCCAATCTAGTAAGTTGTAATAAGTTGGCCCCCAAAGCCTGAGGTCTCCAATCACAGCCACCAGAACCATGCAACAATCGGTGTCTCCAAGTACTCGCCAGGTCTAAGAAAATGATAACAGCCTACTACTAGCCGCTTGCACCCAGATTTCCGTCCCTGAAACCATTCATGAAACATCTATAGATAGAAAAAAGAGAGCTATATGGTTAGATTGCAACCAAACTCCGTGCTAGCCACTTGACATTCATATATAGACGCCTGGATACAAGTTAGGATGTCTAGAGACAAGGGTACAAAGTTCTAAAAACAAAGATGTGCTAGGCTATCAGTTCAGCCGCAAGGTCGATAGGCCATTGTAGCATGGATCGTAATAATCGAGCATCAAGCTCGGCGTCGATTCTTGAGCCAAGTAGAGCAATCATAGCTGGCGTTTCACCCAGGGCGTCTATTCAAAGAAACTCAATCTGTACTGGACGAGATATTTAAGCAACCTAGATGACCACGAACTTGTAGACTTTTCATCAACCAAAGCATACTGATTTTGCAATTACTCTCTCTTCAGGCTTTCCTTTTCCAGATATACATTCCATCCATCAGAGTCATAAGAAACCATTGAGTTCCTTGAGCTCGTTTGTTGAGCCTCGATTTCATTTCCTGATCGGCTATAATCCGATAACAAAGGCAAACGTCTTTGAGAATACCTCCTCGCAGCACAAGGTCCACCTGAGCAATTCAAGCATCTTGTCTCAGCAGTATGGAAACTATGCTCGTATTTAGTCGTTTGACCATAGCAATACTAATTCTGAGATGAGCAGACAACCATGCCCTTGTTTCAAGAAAATAAAAAGGAGCACTAGCAGCAGCAGCGCTAGTAGCAACAACTCGGTCAGCGGAGGTCGGACCAAAAGCTTTGAAGCTAAGTGCAATGATTGTGGCGGAAGTGGCTCAGCTGTTATGTGGAAATTATGCCGTGAGTGCAATGGCTAGAGACGTAATCCCGCATATCCGGATCTTGCTTGCAGCGGGTGCGATGGAAAGGGCAAAATCAGAGATAAAGTTGTGAAACGTGGATGGCGATCTTGGTGTCAGCTCAGGTTGACTTGAGTGTTTCCTGAGACATGCTGGTTCTGTTTCTGATTTTATATTTGTATCCTGCTAGTTTCATGTCTCCTACCATTGTTTGTTATACTCGTGGGTTTTGTACTTTCTTTTATCTCTGCCATGGGCTTTAGTGATCCACACAGTCAATAGCATGTTTCTAAACTAGAAGTCCTCTACTTATCAAGTAAGGCAAAGATTCAATGAACAATGGTAGAGAAGTACAATGCTACAACCAAGAGTTGGGCAGAAATATTTGACGTGTATAAAATCTCCAAATGGCACTTATAGAGTGAAAATTACGAAGTCGGCAGAGAGCGTTCATCTATTTTGGCTACTTGGTATCGACTTTAGCAGTTCTAGAAGTTATATCTTGTGGATAAGCTTTGCTATAGGAGGTTCTCTAAGATATTCACATTCACGTATTCTCGAATACCAAATAGGACATGCTTGGAAGGCCGCTATGGAGGGCCGCAAGTTATTCCTTGCCTCTCTTCCTCCTCCTTTTCCTAAGTCCGTGGCTCACTCTAGGTCAAAAGATTGGGCCAAAATCTGGGTTTGAGTTTTCGTTCAAGATAATCCCTATCCTCAGGATGCTCTTTCAAGTATTCAAGCTCCTTTATCAGGGTTCTCCGAGCTTTACGAAGTCTTCTCCTAACAATATCTTCTACAGGAGGTTTCTTCTATGGCGCAACTTCTGGCGAGACTGTGATCAACACTCCTTTAAGCTCGGCCGGTACATCTTGAGATTGGAGCAGCCCCGGCATAGGCTTGCTATAACTTATATCAAAGATTACCAACAATGATCTTATCGGGTGAACGGCTAAGAAGGTGAAAGAAAGATAATCATAACAAAATGTTCCCATCCACTCGTAGCTCAGGACCAGTACATCGTCGTCATAAGAAGATGAGCTGCCGCAATTAACAATAAAAAAGCAGGGTCGATTATTATAGCTAAAGCTGTCTTTATATATAGAATAGTGATGTACACCTGGCCCAACGCCACATTTCTACTAGTGCTTGCAGATTCGATTAAGCATCGAGAAAAGTTTGCTACTATAAGGGTCATTGTCTGGACCTATCCCACCTCTAGGAACTAGATGGGTCAGTGTTTGAACCAATAAGTGAACCGGGGATTGCTGTGGAAGTGGTGATTCCGAATCTTCGGCAGCTTTGCTTGGGATTGACTCCATGGCTGTAGATATCTATCTGGATGTATGAAACAGGTAGAATGAAGTGTTCATGAGATAAAATTAGAAGATAGGATTCACAGCGCTTAAAGAACGATAGGGCAGCAAGTGGGGTCTTTATTTGGTCGGCTGTGCGTGGCCAGGAGACGGGGTGAGTGTGAGTGTCTATACGTAGTGGTGGACACCCCTCTAAAAGCGGCGGCGTCCTTGATACTTAGCTCTATACAAACAATGTATCATTATGTTCTTGGATTTGTACAAATTCTATCAATCTATATACTCATTCCAACGAGAACGAAAAGAAAACTATATAGGTATCATATTAACAACTTAAACTTTTCATTACTCCAACAATTCAGCAGGTAATTTAATCTCAATATTCCTCCTCACCGGCTCCGAGTCGTTTTCGTCTTTCTCCTTCTTAGGCAGCTTCGTATTAATCTCGATCGTTACCTATAAGATCTCTTCCGTCAGCGAGCTATTCCAATAAATATTGAGCAGCAAAAGAACAAGCAATAGCTATACCGCTGCATCTTCACTGCGGTAATCTACACCCACCGGCCCATCGTTCTTGAGTTCGACATCCATCATAGCCTGGAAGACGCCGTTCTGTACCCGTTCGGGCTTATAAGATTCACCAAGCCGCTTGAAGAAGTAATCATACAGTTTGCGCGCGGTCTCCACATCGGCGGCATCATGGAAGTCTGGCTTGCTGCCTTTTTTCAATTGGCCATAGAGTGTAAATTGTGACACTATCACGGTCAGTTTCTCCATTCAATCTACAGCTGGGTCAAGATCACGTACCGCAGAGAACCTCTCCATCAATATCCTGGACATTCTTCTTCCACTTCACGCCGAATGATGTCTGTCAGATTCTACTCCCTTGGTGAATCACGGTCCAGTCTGCTAGTGACTTACCGCTTTGTCGTCCTCGCCGGGGAACAATTTGGCTTTCAGTATCCGTTGTATTAATGTATCGGCATCCTTCTCTGTGTCTTCCTTCCCGACGCCGGCCAAGACTAGAAGACCTCGACCGATCTTAGATACTAGATGCTCATCGACTGTTACTGAGGCGGACTTGACTCGTTGTATAACCGCTATAATTCGCTTTAGTGAGGGGTAGTTGGGCTGAGATGAGGTGGTGGCGAACCCTTCATGATGAGACTGATGAATGATTGTTTAAAATACGTCGCAAATAGGTCAAGTAGTTTGAAGGAATTTCAAGAGTCTGTAAGCACAGAAAGTATTAGCGGAGGATTATAGTGCTATTGTAAAGAGGCATCAATGTTGTCTGTCGCATTTATAGATCTGGGGTTCATTCCTGCAAACGGAGCTTTCACTAACCAGGAATTTCACCACACATGCGACTTCAGACATTAGAGACTAAATACCACCAAGTCGCATATACGCGTAGGATAAAAAGACGTAGAATTCTTATTAGAATAAAAGGAGAGGAAGAATTATCGGCAAAGGTAGAGAAGTTGAGGGTAGATGATCTTCGGAGGAAATTGGAGTTGTTCCGCACAACATAACACACCTAAGGCAGACTTAAGGTATCCACGAACTCATACTTTCAGTGAATTACGCCGCCCGTGGGGTCTTGGCGCCAACTGAGCTCTTCGAAAGGCGCTGAATCCATGCATATCAGGAGATTCACCATCTTCTCTTCAACCCCCAAGAGCTTCGCTTTGCAATCAATTCACTCACCCCCGCGCACACCTCCTGTGCTATAGGACCTAGTTGCTCAGCAACCTTCCTCCCTATCCCTCCCCTGGAATTCCCTATACGGATCCCCCATCCGCCCTACCTTTCTCCGCTTTCCTCGCCCGCCCTGAACCCGCACCTTACTGCAATTTTCAACCTCTTGTGGCATTCATGTTCATATGAACTGCAGCCATGACGTCGCGAAAGATACAACAGGAAATCGACAAGACCTTCAAAAAGGTCGCTGAAGGCATCCAATCGTTTGAGGGCATCTACGAGAAGATCCGATCCACGTCAAATCCGACGCAACGGGACAAGCTCGAGGAGAACTTGAAACGAGAGATCAAGAAACTCCAACGGTATCGCGATCAAATTAAGTCATGGGCGTCAGGCAATGAGGTCAAAGACAAAGGACCGCTGCTAGAGCAGCGCCGAGCCATCGAAACTGTGGGCTAACGATTCCCCGACAAATCCTGCCCTCCATCGGCTTATCGGAATTGGGTGTTGCTAACGCAGGCGCAGTGTATGGAGCAGTTCAAAGCTGTAGAGAAAGAGATGAAGACGAAAGCATACTCGAAAGAGGGTCTTTCAGCAGCATCTAGACTCGATCCGAAAGAAAAGGAGAAGGTAGAAACGAGTGACTTCTTATCGAGCATGGTCGACGAGCTACAACAAAAAATCGAGGCGATGGAGGCCGAAGAAGAGACTCTGCATATGCAGGTAAAGAAAGGCAAGAAGGATGTCGCCAGGACTAACCGGTTAGCGGACCTTACGAGGATAACGGAACGACATAAGTGGCATGTCAATAAGCTGGAACTCTTGCTACGATCGCTGCAGAACGGTAATGTCGAGGTGAACCAGGTATTAGACCTCAAAGAGAGCATAAAGTACTACGTGGAGGATGGGCATAACGTGGACTACTCTGGCGAAGATGAGACCCTCTATGATGACCTGAATCTGGATGGCGAGACTGAGGTACAGTTCGGAATGACTGGCGACAACGACCGTGTATCATCGCAGGACGCACAGTCCATCCAAGAAGATGATGCGGATTCGAGATCGAAATCCATCAAGAGCGAGCCTATCGGGCCGCGAAGACCATCAGCCCAAATGAAATCCCCGCTGCCAGTGCTTGCGACGCTACATCCGTCAACGTCAGCCAGTGCCACGTCTGGCATGAAACCCGCGCCACCACCGACCCGCCTTCCCGGGGAGACTCTCAAATACGCATCCGCCGCCGCCGCCGCCGCAGCCAGCGACAAGAATGGTGTCGGCATCGCTCCTCTCCCGCCACCACCAGGCGCCAGCCCTGCTTTCCCCACTGCCAGCTTGGTCTCGAGACCTTCATCAACTGCTTCGCCTAGCATTGCCTCGGTACAACCTGTAGCTAAACCGACACCGTCGACGACAACCATTGCTTCGGAGGAGCGGTCAAAGACGCCAGCGCTTAGCCCTAATGTCACAGCCGCAAGTGCGACAAATACGGTGCAGTCCACGCCCGCCACGAATATGGCCGAGACCTCAGCCACCAAGGAACAACAACCAACCATCAACGGTGATGCAAGCAAGGAAGAATCGCGCGATGAGGAATCGATATACCACCTGCCTCCGGGGCTGCAGGATCTTATTCACTCCTTCGAAGTGACCAAGAGTCGAGCTTCCCAAAGTTCCACAAACCCCCCGCCTTCAGTGCAACGACTCCTCGCCGCATCACTCACAACCTGTCCCGAACCGGCAGACGCAGAGAAGCCACGTCACTACAAACCTCAAAATCCATACAACACCCCTCTTTATTACCCTCAAGAGCCGCTATCGATCTTCGACGACCCCCGGTTATACGACACGGGGCGGATAGACACTGATACGCTCTTCTATCTGTTTTATTACCGGCAGGGGACGTATCAGCAATTCTTGGCGGCTAAGGCGCTCAAGAACCAGAGCTGGCGATTCCACAAGCAGTACCAGACTTGGTTCCAACGGCACGAAGAGCCCAAGACCATCACAGAGGAATTCGAACAAGGAACGTATCGGTTCTTTGACTACGAGAGTACATGGTGAGTCGAGCTATTTTTGTCCTCCCCTTTAATCTCCTGGTTCTTGTTGTGGTTCGCTCTCCATTTTATGGCGATGTAGACGCTAACTTAGCGCAATAGGATGAACCGACGTAAGGCCGATTTCAAGTTTGTCTACAAATACCTAGAAGATGAACTATAAACCGGTTTAGTCTCGTTTTGCTTTGGGATTCGTGTATGTATGGTAGGCATTAGGTCAAGGAAACGGGCATTGAGTTTCAGAATCGTTCGGGTTGCCGACGGATGGGAGTCTGTCGTCTTTTTGTGTTGCTCCACAGTTATTTCTTTTTCTTTGTGTTTGAAAGCTCTCTTCAGGAACGAGTACACGAATGGGTCTGCGGGACAGGGGAGTTCTGTGCTGTTCATCCGTGGCGGCTGGTGGATATCCAGCCATGTCTTATGCACGCACCACCCACCTGTTGGGTTTGGCCATTGAGGAATACAAACCGCGTCCATCTTGACCGATGAAATTTTTTTTGCTTCCGTCCCCATTGAACTCGAGCTGTCTGGACCCATCTGGATCTAGCGATTGAATGAACCATTACCGAATGAGCAAGCCGGCCAGCCGTGTGGCTCGAGATACCCCCAGTTAGGAAGATGAGCTGTGGATATGACGATATCCCCATCTGCCCAGCTACTCGGGATTCTGATCGGGACCGTTCAAGTAGTAGTTCTTCTATCGGCAAAGTAAGCACTTGAAACAGTAGTAAAAATGTTATCGTACCTGATTGATGCTATTATTATTGCGTGTGCCATTGGTGGACGGGATGGAGATCCTCTAGTAACCGCCGCCAGCGGGGTTTGGATCCTAAGTTGCAAGGGAGATTGACATAAGCTAAGTCACCGGCCACCTTTCCCAGTTGTCAGCGATCTTCACAACAACCGAATATATTACCTCGACTTCCATGCTCTCTCTTCCATTACGCTTTCTGTGCCCGACACACAGACGTTTTATCTCCCCTCAAGGCTAGACAACAGAGAATCACAATTGAATTTTTTCACGAGTCTCCTCGTGCCCGTCCGCCTCACTAGAGTCATTTTTACACAAATGGAATGACATGAAAGCATAAACGAATCAGAACAAAGTACCTCATTGTCAGAGAGACATTTTAACGAAAATCCCTCATGGAAGAGGTGCTTTTACGATGAGATGAGAGTTCCCCCTGCATCGCTAGCTGGTTTCCTCTTACGAGTGGCTGGTGGATGTACATCAATCCAGTCAAATCGATGGTCATCCTGGACACAACATCAGAAAACTACTCAGGATCCGGACTCGAAGCATCAGCGACAGCATCATGATCCATGTCGGTGCGGGCTGTGCGGCTGTTTCTCCGTCACCGGTCAATCCAGCAGAAATTAAGAGCCAGTGAGGATCCATCGAATATTGAATTAGACAACAAAATCCATTTGGATTTAAAAAAAAAATTTTAAAAAAAAAAAAAAATTAAAATAAAATAAATAAATAAATAATAAATAAAATAAAATAAGTCAATTAATTAATTGAATTCATAAAAATCATGTGTCTCCCCAGACTGTCACCGAATCATGAACGACCAAGCTTGGCGCCAATGCTGTCCGGGGACCCCACTACCACAAGGCTGTCGAATCGCTGAATTGACTGCTGCGGATCCCATGGGACGAGAGACCGACATGGCCGGAAAACGTGCCGACACCTCTCGACTTTGGGAATCAATCATTTCGTTGGGTAGCTCATCTAGGAACCAAGATTAAAGGTCCAGGATTAGAGAATAATGAAAGGAAGATCATGATTGAACAAGCAACAAATAGAACAAAACAAAATGAGAGATGAATCAAACTTAACTTAAAAACCCCATAAGAATAGAAGCAGTTCGAGAGATGCGAAACTCGATTCGGTAAGTGGCACAGATGACTAAGGGAACGCCAGAGGACGATATCAAACTTCCAACCAACTCTCTTTCTGTACACCGTGCTTTCAATGAACAACCCTAAACAAAAATTGAAAATTAAGCACTAACCAAACTTGTTTCCAAAAGTGAACCCTCTTGGGAGGGGAAATCAGTGCGTCGCGATCACAAATCGAGGGCCCAAGCATTTCCAGCAAATGAAAGAAAGGCGCAGCAATCAGTGGTCAGAAGGACGGAGGAAGTCACCGTCCAACTCCCCAGATCAGTGTCTGCCTTATTGGCTATACAGCTAGGGTTCGTAGGCCAAGACACCAAAGGGAGTCCACTTCATGCTCCACCGAACTTGACCGTGAGGGGTTTAGAATCGCCTTGACGATGATGTAAAGTTCAGTCGGTCGTTCCCGCAAGTCAGCAGCATCATCATCATCATACCTGTTGTCACTTTCCTGTCGGCCCGTGTTTGCAGGGCCCCTGGGGCTGGATCTACCAATCAACCCCTGCCAGTCCATCGCTGGTCATGACCCAGTTCCCCTCTAGAAACCTGGCGGAACCTTCGATTCTTCTAGCGGCTTTCTTAGCGTCAGCAGTGCAGGGACGCATCACTTATCCTACGCCAATGGGAGGCCCCCACCGTTGGTGGCAGTGCGTCGCTGTCGATAACTAACTGCACGGCCGGCCAATATTCATGTCGAATTCCGGCATGGTGTTCCCCAGGCGGCTTTTTTAGTCGATGATCGTAGAGCTTTGGCTCAGGTGATGATGTCGCCATGGATCTCCCTTCGTGTTAATACCACGCCAGTCCATTCCTAGTCAGACATCGTGGTGGAGACAATGATGGGCGGCTTGCTCGAATCCATGTGCTACCTACTAGATCCTCGAGATACTCAGTCATCTTATATAAAGACTCATCTTCTCCCCCAGACTGGGGGATCACCACCCACTGACCTCTACTCAACTTTGCATTCAACTTGTCTTTTCCCGAACAAGTTATTGGAGTCAAGACATTCATTCCTTTTATTCATTCCTTCAATTCAAGTTCATGATGCTTCAATACTCTTCTCCAACGGTATGCAATTGATCTCATCTTGTGATGCTTTTCTTTGCTTGGTTGCTTGCTCAACAGTACATGCTACAAGGATTTTTGTTGCCTTTACGTACTTGTGTAGCACAACATTTCACCGGCAGTAAATCCACTGACCATCCGACTTAGAAACCCCATGCCCATGTATGCCCACCCATGGAGCCTTCCTACTCGACCAGTAGTGAAGACTCCATGCAGTCCCCGATGGGATACTACGAGATGTACCAGATGGCGAGCAATGACTTCGAGCTCTACCATCCACCATCGAATACATCCACATATTCTCCCTCGTACCCATCTTCGTGCTATTCCTACTCCAGCTCCTCATCCTTCGACTCCTACGACTCATCTTCCTTCGACTCCTACGACTCATCTTCCTTCGGCTACACCACGCCCCCGCCTCCCGCCTATGGCCCACAGGAAAAGAACCTTCAGTTCGCCCAACAGATCTATTTCTCCCCAGTCCAGGGCACATGGCCCACTTTCACTGCGCAGGCTGCCCCTGCGAAAGATTATCCCTACCCCCCACCCCCATTGCAGACCCACTGCGCCCCCTGCGAGCCAGCCAAGTAAGGACACCCACTGATCGTTTCAGCCATCTCATTTCTCAACGCTCACCTTCTGTCTAGACCGGTGAAACTGTACCCCTGTGACTGCGGCAGATCCTTCACGCGGCCAGCCGATCTGAAGCGCCATCAGACCAGTGTCCATAACCCTGTCTTCCAGGATTGCCCGGTAGCAGGGTGTATCCGCAAGAACGGCAATGGCTTCCCGCGTCGAGACCACTTGATTGAACATCTGCGTTCATACCACCACATGGATGTGCCCAAGCGTCGCGCGGCTACCAAGCGGCGGAGGGCCAAGAAGACGGCTTAGATGCTACCCTGCCCATTGGCGTGCCTAATTTTTTTTTTTTTTTTTTTTTTTTTTTCTTTCCTCTGTACCGTACTGTCTAGGTGCTGTCTGTGATTGCTCATTGGCTTCTCTTGAGGGGTGTTCCTTACTTTCCCGTCTTGTCACTGAGTGACATACTTGGCTTGATTCTATTCTGTTTCTTGTTCTTTCTCTTTGTCTATATCCTTCTGCTCTTCCTTGGTTGTGCTTCTTCATGCTTATGCTTATGCTCATTATTACGATCATGCCCATAACCATGTTTTACCATGTTCACGATGTACCGGCTACCATTCTGGCGTTTACGGAGATAGAGGGCGGCATTTTAATTCTTCTCCTTCATCCTCTTCTTTTACCTCTTCTACCTCTACCCACTCATTTCCTTCTACTTCTTCTCCTTCTTCTACAGTGCTTATTTTTTGCTTCTGTTCTTTTTCTCACATGGGAGTCACTGAGGGATCCAGGACCGCAGTCCACATGTCTTTTTAATTTCGCTTCTTCGTCCCATCTTTCTACCTCAACATATTTTGGCGTCTCATTTATTTACTCATTGTTTACCATTCACTCACCTTCAAGATAGAGACCAACAGCGTTCCTCGGAGTTACACTTGAATTCTATCATGTAAACACCTTGTACTTTCATGTCTTCGTCGTTGTTTACCTGGTTACGATCATCTGAGCTTTGAATAAGATATTCTTTATTCACCAGACCCCGCCATCTAATCTAAGCTACAAGGGTATAGTCCAAGTGTTTCCCATCCAATCTAAACTACCGAGGATTACAGGACTAGCAGGTGAGACAAAAATAGTTACACCCGTATTGATTGTCCTCTGGCTTTGCAACTTCGGCTTCTAGTCTACACTTTGTGCTCCATACTCTAGCTGTCTTTCATTCTTTCTCACGCCACCAGCAAGTAGGTACATACTAGGCTACATTGGGCTAGATCATATATCCTCAGCTATGTTTTCATCATTCAGTATGGAAAAGTGACAATACCATCCATACCCAAAACTCATGTGTGTAATTGATAATGGATGCATATGTTTGTATCAACCATACACACACTACTAGGTACGTCTTTGGGAATTAGCGTCGAGTGGGTAGCTACGAGTTTCAGGCTTCGTAGCCTTTATTTTGTGCCTAAGTGATGAAAGATTGAATTCTGGTTCAAAATAATGGGGTGGGATGCATGGCATTCTGATTAAGTTCTCGCAGCTTGTTAGCTGCTTGCGATATCATGATGCCCCCATTTTTGAAGCTACAGATCACGGTGTTTTACCACTATTAGTCTGTATCTGGACATCAGCACCTTTCTCAAGTAGCAACTTGAAAACAGCATCGTGCCTATTACCAGCAGCCATAAAGAGTGGTGTTCGAACTAGATGATTCCGTATCTGGACATCAACACCACCTTCCTCAAGTACAACTTGGCAACAGCGTCATGCCCTTTCAGAACAGCTCTAAATAGCGGTTCCCAGCCATTTTCCGTCTGCATCTGAGAAGCAGCACCCTTTTCAAGTAGCTGCTTAACAACAGCGCGGTTCCCCATCTCCGAAACCATATATAGTGGTGTCTGACCCTTCTCGTTTGTCTCTTTAATAGCAGTAGCATCATTTTGGAGCAGCCGCTTCACAATAGCCTCACGTCCTATTTCCAGAGCCCGAAGCATCGGTGTTACTCCCTTCGGCTTTAACAGGGGTACCTCTCTTAAGCAGCAGCTCCACAGAACCATCATTCCCAGACTCGACAGCCAGAATCAGTAGCGTTTGATCCTCCCGCTCATCTTTCAAGCACGTCTCAGCATCCCTTTGCGTCAGCAGCAACCAAGGTTTCCACTGCTTATTGCCGGCCTCAATGTACTCAGTGCCACATATCTCAGTTGCTCGATCAGCTCATCATGAGAATAGATAGTATTTGTGACAATGCTATTGCAAGAGCTGTTCAACTGCCGCCTAACTGCCGCGCGACCTGCTTGAATACAAAGTCTCCTCATGGGATATTGTGAAATTTTGAACTTGGTCAAATCAAGTTGTACGAATCGGTCACTCTGAACTCTCTCGAGTTCCTTCATTGTCAAGAATGAATCCCTCACATAAATTTTGACCAATTCATTACCCCTACCTTGTTCGCGACAATGAAGAATCGCGCATCCTAGCTGTCGACGATCTATCCCCATGAAACGGGCGTCCAAATGTATTCCTCTACTGCTCACAGTCAAAGGGCTGTCCAAGGCATCAAAAGGATTCTACTGAACAATGTCGTACGAGTCAACAAATGCTGCCGGAGACATGGCAAGAAGCCCGCCGCGATTGTCCGTAGACCTTCATGCAAAGGGAATTTGGTCTTCTGAGATTCGACTGTTTTCCTCCTACAGTCAAATAAAGACGGACTCTCGTTCCCCATAATCAGCAGCATGTTGACACCAAATATGCCCAGGAGGAAATAGGCACGATCTTCAATCCTCGTTGTTTGTCTTGTCGCAGCCCATGCCAACCGTTGTGCAATGCTATCCATTTCAAGGTGTCATCTGCTCCCGAGAGTACTCCGGTAGGGATACGTGTACAGTTGGAAATAGTATCCTGGGTTGTTTTGTCTCCGAGTTCCTTGCAATTCTTATAGAAAAAGACCACGGTGGACGGCGCTACCAGCTCTTGGAGGGTCCATCCTCTTGTGAAACCACTTGCTGTACTGGATTTCTTTCTTGGAAAGAACGTTGGCAAGATATGCATAGCGTGTCGTAGCTTCTTGATACCAGAGGTACAAGGAATTAATTGCTCCGGATAGCTCTGCACTACTGGTTTTGTCGATGCAGCAAGAGTCTACCCACGCATAGTCAAACCCCCTGTCCCTAGCTGGGGAGCAGCATTGGTCGACTTTGGTGTACCCTTTTTTGTTCTTCTTAGGGGTCCCCGTCCCACCTTGACGGGTTACTTCTTCCTCTTCCCAGGTGTGTGAGAGGATGGCATATGGGGTATTGTCGTCGGTGCGTATTGAGCAGACGCATGATTTGTGTGGTTATCTTCTAAAAGTAGTCTGGCGAGGGGGATAAGCGAAAACACAAAGTCTTCCGGATAGGGTCGATCCGTCCGATTTTATACGGATTTGCGTGGTCTCAACTTGCTACGGATGATATCAAGCGCTCAGTGAGCCTCCGGGGATACTTTGGAAGACCTATAAACATGGAGAAAGAGGGGTCGGGGTGAACTACAGGGATATGGAAACTACGAACAGTCTTCAATTGGCCGCATCTTTGCATCTGCCACCTCAGCAGCCATGTGATGGCCATCCAATGCCTGGGGTTTACGTTTGAAGTACCCAAAAAGGAAGATTTGATGCTCTTCTACCTGGGTAGGGTTCTGAACTTTCCCTCTAGAGAGCATGTGTGATTATGTGCCAGTCTCAGTCAGTCGATGTCTATCTTGCGTACGGAGTAAGCGTATCATTGAAAATTGTCCAACAACCATACCAGGTATGTTTTCAGTTCTGTTACTGTCGGAATACCCTACAAAAAAGAAAACAAGGGAAAAGACTATCTAGCCAGATATAGAACAAACGACCCCGGCATTGGAACTAACAAACAACCAAAGAATCCATGCGTTGTAGGACATGCAAAGACATACATCACGCAGTGCAACTAACAATAGCCTCAGGGACTAAGATCAGCGACTGATCGACCTTTTCCTGCCAACCTCAAAGCTCCAGAGACCCCAATTCAGTAGTCACTTGCATGACATGTTGCCACGTTAGGAGGACAGTACGAGGTACAAGCAGATCCCCACAAACTACAAACCCAACAAAGAAAGGAAAAGAAAACAACCTTTTGACTTTGACCACGGCGGGTATTCCGCTTCTACCCATGCCCAACCTCTTCAAAACTCAAAGAAACCACGCCCCCTCCGCCGATAGAGATAGCCCCTGCTGTAGACTAAACTAGTCCAAACACACAAATATAGTACCTGGCCTGGAGTAGACGGGATTAACCCAAGTAGCATGCAGGTAAATCGTTTCAAAAACGCCCGTTTCACCCTTCATCGAAACACCAAGACCAGGAATAAGATACAAGCAGAGAAACACCACGCAAACTCAAACCCGACTACCGAAAACTCCTCAATGATCAAACCCCACAAAACACTCCCCCCTCGCCTTCCAAGACCCTTTCTTCCCCCTCTCCACCCAAACA
>MBFL02000322.1:0-40264 GCA_001696595.2 Aspergillus hancockii | reverse complement strand
GGGGGAGTTTGTGAGGTGGAGAGTGGAGAGGGATGGGGTGTTGAAGGAGCCTAGACTGTTGCATCAGGCCTTGCAGGTTAATATTCGCGGTGGGAAGGTGGTCAGGAGTAACGATGGGGGGTTGAGGACGTTTCTGTTGGCTCCTGTTGCCCTGCCGGAGAGTATGGCTTAAGTTAGAGGGGATGTATTGTTTCGGTATGAAGGGAGGGTTCGGCCATGTTGAGTGGTTTGTTTAGGGGGTCATGTGTGTTTCTCTTGTTGTATATAGAATTCTGCTTTTCCCTTGCCTTTTCCTCTTCTCCCCGTTTCTTTCTTGATGGACTTATCAGGTGTGCAGTCATCCAGCATCACGGAAGCTGTTCGAAGGAGAAAGGAACAATATACGATGCGCATTCGCTCTAGATATTCGAGTGCTACAACCGCACCCCTGGATATAAGTCAACCTAATCGAGATTCCATTGCTTTAGCTGTCAGCGACCATGCAGCTGAAAGCCTTCGAGAAGTAGAATATCTTCAGCAATGAAGCAGCAGTACTGGGTAGAGCCAACAGAGGATCCGACCACACACCAGCAAAATGTACTTTAGCCTTGGGTATACAACTCAGCCTGTTGCGGACAGGAGCCATAATTAGTCAGCGCATGAGCCAGCCCACTTCGTCATCGGCGGAGCTCCGCAACGATCACGTGGCATGGGTCATGTGCTTGGGCATAGGGATAGAGGGAGAATCGATTACCTTGGCGATTGGATGCTACGAAATCTTGGTTCAGACAATACGATCGGCCCGATTAGATCTATACCGGACGAACTAGAACACATTGGGGTTATAACTAAGCTTCCACAAATGGTCTTTAGTAGTATTGCGATAGCAGTAGGCCGGATCTGTAAAACACCAGGTGGAAATGTGACATCAACATCATGCTTTTAAGGGACAGCCCTTGATGGTGATAATGCCGTTGACTTCAATACATCCACCAAACCTAATCTTCTCAATACTACCTGGTAGAGTTTCTCCAGGATGCTACATACGTTTCCAATTACCCCGTGGCAAGAGAGCAAAACCCCCCACAAAAAGAAAAAAAAAAAAAAAAAAAAAAAAAAAGGAAAGGAAAAGCAAAGGTTAAATCTACAAAATAAAAATGTAACGCGACCAGTAGACCCATGGTCCCAGCTGCCCTCTAGATGCAGTGCGAATATGGGATCTTAGACCTTCACTACATCGGATCATGCACCTTAGGGCTGGGTTCAATGCTATTGGCCGATTAGCTGCTCAGATAACAGACCTGCAGCATTAACCCCGCCGCGGGGACACATGAGGAGACGAGACCTTAGTATGTGATAACAGGATCGAAACAGCTACCGTCTGAGAAAACAACGGGACGAAAATGAATTCCAGAGAACCTCCAATTATTGACTTTGCGCGTTAGTATAGGGGTTTAACTTTCTCCCTGCGCGCAGAGGCATTAGGCGCTGACCGAAGACACTCCAGCGTTTTACGGTCCAGAGTCCTCCGCGAAAGAAAACCTGGTCGACGAGATACGCTGGGCATGCGAAGTCTTCGGCTTCTTCCAGATCATCAACCATGGTATTTCCTCGAATTTGCAGGGTTCAATTCTGCAACAGAGCAAGGAGTTCTTCGATCTGCCGGTCGAGGTTAAGGAAAAGTATAGCCTAGGTAAGCCATCGACAATACATCTATGGAGGGGTATGATGATTCACGAGCCCCCTTTTACGGAGCTCAGAAATCGGCGGCTACGATCGAGGCTACGAGCGCCTTCGCGCCCAGAACTTCGAAAAGCGAGCACGAGGTGACCTCAAAGAAGGGTTCTACCTGGGTAAGAACCTACCCCTGGACGACCCGTATGTCATAGAGGGGAAATGGGGACAAGGACCGAACAAGTATCCCGCCGAAGTAGCCAATCCGACAGAGTTCAAGAATATCATAGAAGAGTATCACGCTGCCCTGACCTCGCTGGCGACGGGCATCCTGCAGATGCTAGCACGCACACTAAACCTGGATGAAAACACCTTCGACGGTTTCAGTGAGCACTCGATCGCTATTTTGCGGTTACTGCATTATCCAGCCCAGGATACGGACGCGTCCGAGTTGGAAAGGGGTATCGTCTCTGTTCGTGCAGTGATATCTGATCAGTGGCTGACGCTGCACAGGAATCGGCGCGCATACCGATTTCGGGGCGGTGACGATTCTACTGCAGGATGAGACGGGTGGTCTGCAGGTGTGGAATAATGTCTCGTCGGCATGGGTGGATGTTACCCCTGTTCCGGGTGCCTATGTTGTCAACTTGGGGAATATGATGATGCGATGGACAAATGACCGGTACCTCTCTACTCTTCATCGGGTTATCAATAAGAGTGGAAAGGAGAGGTATAGCATTCCCTTCTTCTTTTCGGGGAACCCTGACTATACCATCAAGTGCCTTCCAAGCTGCGAGGGTGCAGCGGGTGCCAAATATCCCCCTATTACGGTCAGTGAATGGATGGCTGGGAGGTATGCGGATACATATGGAACAAGAAAGGCAAAGGCAATTGACGAGATGCGCAAGGAGCCGGAGACTGAGATGGCTGGTTGAACCGGGGTTTGAGCACAATTGTCTGGAGTTATGGCATAATTCGGTGTGTTTACGGTTATTTATGAACAAGCGCGTCGGATTCTCAGAAAACATCGATTCGGAACATCCAAACAGTATCTACATGGAGATCTACCACACATTCATAGTCTATACCCACCCAATCAAGCCGTAGACTGACTTTCCCGCTCCTTCAACGCCTCACGCACAGGCGGCAGCACATACCGCCCATAATCAATCGCATCATTGAGATTCTCATACCCCCGAATAGAAATCAACTCCGCCCCCAAATCCACATAATCCAAAATGGACAACTTAATCGTCTCCGGAGTCCCAACCAACGCCGTCGACGCTCCCCGCGCATTAGTAGCAGTAACAGTCGGATACCAAAGCGCCCGATCCTGCACCTCCCCTCGCGCCGCAATCTCCAGCAACCTTTGCGAACCCACATTCTGCACAGCCGGCGGCGCAACAGCCGCAGTTCCCTGCACCGGGGCCCGATTCGCCTTTAGGGCATCCAGCGTGCGATGCGCCTTTGCCCAAGCAAGCTCATCCGTCTCGGCAATAATAGGCCGGAACGTCACCCAGATCCGAGGGCGGTCGCCCTCAGGCCGACCGGCTGCTGCAGCTGCGGCGTAAATGCGGTCGATCTGCTCCTTCGTCTCCTTGAGTGGCTCGCCCCAGAGGCCGAAGATATCGGCCAGCGCACCGCCGATGCGGTACGCGTCCTCGGAGGACCCGCCCACGGAGACGGGGATAGTCTTGTTCACGGGCCGGACTCTGTTCGAGAAGTTCTTGAACTGGTAGTACTCGCCGTCCCAGTCGAAGGGGTCAGCTGATTCCCATGCGCGGCGGAGAATCTTGATGTATTCCTCCAAACGGGCGTAGCGCTGCTCTTTGTTTAGGAAGTCACCTTCTCGCGCTTGGTCGGCGTCGCTGCCTCCGGCGATAAAGTGGACGACTGCGCGGCCGGAGCTGAGCTGGTCGAGGGTTGCGAGGGCCTTTGCGGCGACAGTGGGATAGAGGGTGTTTGGGCGGAGGGCGATGATGATCTTGATGTTCTTTGTGGCGGCCGCGATGGTCGCGCCGGTGGTGAAGGGGTCAAAGTAGGATGAGTCGTAGGGGACTAGTGTGTAGTTGAAACCATAGTCGTCTAGGTTGCGGGCGTAGCGGACGAGGTATTCTGGGTCGATTGGGGCATTGGGGATTGGGTTGAGTTCGGTGGAGGTGTTGGGAAAGGTGAGACTGATGAACTCGACGGGCATTGTGATATTCCTTTTTTGTTTTTCTTGTCTTCTACAAGTATGATACTTTTGAGATGGATGATATGACTTGAGAGAAGGGTGACGCGTTTCTTTATACTGCTTGCTTATGAATCGTTTGTTGGCGGGTGTGGGCCTTGATTGGTAGAATCGATATCCATGCCATATGGCGAAAGGCACATTAAAATGACGCCTTACTGCACAAGTTCAGATTCACGTCGCATATTTCCTGCTTCTTATAGATTCTCGGAGTATCCGTCCCGGTTTGATATCTTGGGGTGGACGTGCCGTGGTAGTTGCCCATGTCCCGATTTCAAAGCTAACCCTAAGCTGAACTGTAACCCGAACTCTGAAATATTCAAGCTGTTCTACGAGTCTATCAAAGTCACATACCCCTCTTCCCAGAGCATTTAGGCCATTTAGATGTGAAACGATGCGGGGAAATACTAGTCGTCGAAAGCGTCAAATCTGACTCAAATTACGTGATCATGGCGAGTTCCCGAGAGTCCACCCACTTGGAGATAACGCAGATAATAACAATTATCTATTGAATCCGCTTATGAATCCATCTGTCAACGGAGTCTAAATATTACAATTGATAGTTCCTCGGTAAAACGATGAGCGAGTGGTCTGATCTTGGTCTGATCAAAATCCCCCAATATCCCAGTATCAAATAGTGAGGATGACGCGACCTTTTGGTGTAATTCATATTAGAGACCTAATACCTTTATAGACTGGTGACAGAAAACGACAAGGAGTAAAGCTCTTGCCAATAGAATGTGCAAATATGTATATATATCTTAGTTTCTGGTCCGATGAACTGCGCAGGACACTCATATCTGTATAGCATATCCTCGTTGCCAGTCTGTTACAGATGATAAAGAGCACAAAACGCCCGGACAGTCCTTGGTATAATGCATAAAGTGAGGTTAAACAAGGAGAAAGTAGGATTATGGTTGGTACGCCATATAGTATTTAATGGCAATGCGATGTCCGCTCCTGTCAAAGAGGGTTGTTAGGGGAATGCCCCCTACCTCTAGCCGGCGTACTTTTTGAGTCTAATGGAAGTACGGAAAATTACCTGGCACCTAATTAGGGTAGTGAGGTTTGTGACGCTCCATCGTGGGAGCCTGAGATGACCCTAGGTGAAAGAACTAGACTTAGCAATTTATGGATCCTAAAATTACTCGACGTAACAACCGGACTAGAACAAAACCAACCCCTCAAGATGATACCGCCTAGCTTCTCCATTCTAGATCAGTATTGAGCTGGCTCCATATTTATGAACCCGTTCTCCATGCTTAAGTGGCCTAGCTTATTTTACTGTTTGCTAGACTTGCTCGAGACCAGAGCGTTAGCAGACCTCGCGTCAAGGAATTTAAACCACCGCCCTCAGTGCCCCATGGAAGACTTTTCAGCGCGAATCCATGTATATATGCCGCGATGTGGTCATCGAGTCTGTATCTGGGAGTCCCAGTGCTATATGTGCAGAGTGGGCACAAGAACGGTGGAAGCCACTTCATTTTGCACATTACAGCAAGCGCGTCCAGGCGAAATAAATCAAGACAAAATTCTCTATATCTGCTGCTGTCCGATTGCACATGTAGCAAGTTATGTAGGGTGGGCTGTGCTGCTTCTGCATGTGGTACTAGAGATCGTCATATGAGCTATACATGAAATTGGGAGCTTTGCAATCTTCGTATATGCATACATACGGAAGGATATTCCGATCAACATGTGCGCTATGTATCGTCAGTTACATGAGTTTAGTATCAAAACTGGAAGACGAACCTCCAAATAGAATTATCGTCGAAACCCTGAATAGGAAGAGACTTCTCGCAATATGCGCAACCTATCAGACCCTCTGAATCGGGTTTTGGAGAGCTTCGGTAATCATGATTAAAACTAGTCCATATACTGCCTGAACCTGTCTGCTCCTTAGGTTCTTCCGGTTGTCATGGAAATCGATGCCCGATGTCTGTCGCTGCCTTCCATGTCTCGGTATCCCTCATTTGAGAATATCATGATACTTGATATGTTAACAAATCTGCCACGGTTAATGGAACTGGGCGATGAGGCTATCGACTATCAGTCCAGCCCATGACGGAGTGGGGCCTATGAAGGAAGGAAACCTACAACCGGGCGATAACAGAGGCTAGAAATTGAAGCCATTGTACATATATGTTCTTGTTGCACGTGCTGCGTGACAAGAGCTACGTCAGAACTAGAAGTGTTATGTGTCTACTATTTTGTCGATACCAAATGTTCTCCGCCGCTGCCTATTGAAGTCAAGGCTCTAGATATATACTAACTGCACCAAAGAACTGCGCTCTCTACTACGAAGCTAAAAGATATCTAAAACGGTAAGCTAGGAGCTACAACATACCCTGAACTGAGACAGGCGCTAGTACGAGGGTTCAGAAGAGGGTTTACCACACTTTCAAAAGCATCGAGGCGTATGAGAAACATGATGAGGAAATACTGTGTTTGAGTTCAACTGTCATACGGATGTGATGGTCTACTACCTCGCATATTCAGCACCATAACAGAGAACACCGGTAAAATGTTTGGATATGCAATAGAGCGCTTCCTCCCATCGGCTATCCTCCGTAAGTACTCGATATCTTTGCTACATATTTAGCACGGTGCATGCGACTCACCTTATCACCCTCGCTCGTTTCTTGACCGCCGGCGCAATGGACAAGATTAAGGCACTAGACGGCGCTGTGGCCGGAGAACTCGAGTTCTTCGTTGTTCTGGGTCACCATGGATTGTTTACATGTACCTTGAGCTCACCTCGTCATCTCGTCTAGGTTTCCACTGAACCACTATATATACATAATCTCCTTTTATGCCCAATATCGAGAGATGGACGCTTTCTGCTGGAGTGAAAGCTAAGGACCCTGTAGCTTATAAAAAGGGAGAAGTGGGCGGTCGCAATTTCCACTGCACTATGTAGACGGTGCGACTGTGGCTCATCCAACTTTTGGCTCCCTCGAGAATTTATATATGTTGTGGAAACTAGAACTAAATTTACTTATTCCCTGCATCTAGCCATGGTCTAGCATGCCTTTGACAAGTCTAAAAGCTATTCCTCTGAACGCCACAGGGCTGAAAGCTAAGTCACAATGGACTTCATTCCGTGAGTCAAAGCACAGACGATACTGCATCTCCTTTGCTTTGCTCTTCCTTTCATGACGAGACAAAGCGAACAACAGAAAAGGCAAAGGAGGTCACGATGACGTGTTCAGCTAAACAGAGCTCACACAGTGGGTACACAGGCGGGGCGTGTTGTGGAGCTTGGTGATATATACAGTAAGATCTACAAGATCGGGAATTGTTTGGGACAAGCTGCTGGGGCCCCTTTGTTTCTCTTAATCTGCCAAAACCGACTGGTATAAATAAAAGCCCTATCCACTTCATTCAGTCCTGACTTACTATACTAACTTTCAAGATAATTCCCGTGGGCCAAGTCTACCTAACGTCTTTCTCTCTATATACCCGGTTTAGTATGTTTTCCATCTACGCAAACAAACCAAGTCCCGGAACATTAATTAATGACTGTAGGACACTGCCCCGACTATAAGCATGTCTGAGCGAAAGGTATGCCAGATCTGAATACGACTTCTTCATCAAGGGGAGGAAGGCTGATAGTCACTTTTCTCAGCGGATTCGTTACGCGTACGAATTTGAAGCGTACCAACAGTATGACGAGCAAGTGACCGAGTAAGCTGACCGATCGTAATTATATTGGACTCATGTGTACTAACTTGTTGTTAGAATTATCAAAGCAGACACTGGAGAAGAAGTCTGGGTCTCCACCCGGTCATACCCCCCTATCTGCTTTCCTCCGTGAGTACCCGAAACCCCCAACCCTCGACAGGCCGTGTAGTGTGGCTCACATCTTGAAATATGACAGGCCCCTGACTACTGAGGCGATCGACAGATTGAAAACATTGGAAGGAGTGCAAATCACTGAGCTTGAGGAGTAATTTTAAATCTTACCTTGATTTTGCATTGGGCTCTAATTCCCCTATACTGCGCCGGCAAGGATAAGTCCCCTCCCACCTAGAATACCAGAAAGAATGTTCCATAGATGGAATAAAATGACTTCTTATCCGCAATTCTACGTTTTGGTTTAAAGCTCAGACCAGTGGATGTGATGTGCTCATGGGCGACTATGATTTCGCGCATAGGATAGAAGACCTTGGGTATTAACGGCGTAGAGGAAATTTCTTGTCAACGATGTCTTTCAGCCTTCCAAAATTTCCGCCATAGGATACATTGTTCTTGCTTTTAGTAGAGTACACTAGGGCATCATTTATCCCCAAAGAGGCAATCCCCTTCACTGCTTAGTCACAAGATGTGAGTGCTGGCATGGAGCCAATCACGGCTCAACTGGGCCCCAGTGATGTCATTGTACTATCTTCCCCAGGATCAACAAAGATGACGACGATCAGTTGACAACCCCTCAAAAAACAGGCCTTGCCCAAGAAAGATCTTGTACATCGTGCCAATAGTACATTAAATGGTTGTCTTCTAAGTTGAATTTCGTGTTCTATCATAACCAGTCTTAGTCTTCAAATCCCGGAAGCCGCGGAACCACCCAGAATGGCTTCCTCATCATCAGACTACTGCGGTATTGAAGACTATGGGATCATTGGAGACATGCACACATGTGCCCTCGTGAACAAAAACGGGGGTCTGGACTTCATGTGTTGGCCCATATTCGACTCTCCGTCTGTCTTTTGCCGGGTCCTGGACCATGAAAAAGGCGGTCATTTCACCATCGCACCGGCCGAGAATATCAAACCTATGAGTAAACAACGATATCGGGCTTGCACGAATGTATTAGAGACCAGATGGATCCATGAAGACGGTGTGATCACTTTGTCCGATTACTTTCCGGTAGCGAGCAAAAGGGCATCGGGTGAAGCGATGTCCGGATGGTGCGCCTGCGACAGTCCCAAGGCGCACGAGAATGAAGGAAGCAAGTGTCACTCGGGAGTGATTAGAAAGGTGGAGTGTATCCGTGGTGAAATGGAGATGGTAGTCAAGGTATTTCCGGCGTTTGATTATGCACGTGGGAAGCACACTGCTCGGTGGATTGCGAACGACCCTTCAAATGAACAAGCCAAGCAGCTTGTGTTTGAGGGCTCATCGCAGAGTCTGAAGCTCAACATACACAACTCCAGTACAGCCGTGGAGGGAACGAGCTCCACTCCTATTGTCACCGCTGATCTCGAGGAGAGACCCAGCTCAAATGGGCCCGGCCTCCTCATGAAACTACGCTTGGTAGCAGGGCAGTCCGTCACATTCATTTTACACGACAGAGAGGACCCCCTCCCCGAGCGAAGCTCCCTAGGTTCCTATCTGAGCTCGATAGAACATTCGACAGCCGACTACTGGGCCGAATGGATCGGCCGATGCACCTTCAGAGGCCGCTACCGCGAGCAAGTAGAAAGAAGCCTCCTCGTCCTCAAACTGCTAACCTACAAACCCACTGGAGCTATCGTTGCTGCCCCAACATTCTCCCTTCCAGAGAGTATCGGAGGACCCCGAAATTGGGACTATAGATATTCGTGGGTACGGGATGCCGCATTCGTTGTCTACGTGTTCCTCAAAAACGGCTACCCAAAGGAGGCCGAATCATATATCAACTTCATCTTTGATCGGGTCTTTCCGCCCGCAAACTGCAACTTCAAAGCCAACGGGCTTTTTCTCCCCATCATGGTGACTATCCACGGAGAGCATGAGATCCCCGAGACCGAGCTTGGTCATCTACGCGGATACAGGGACAGCAAGCCTGTACGAATCGGGAATGGAGCAGCCGACCACAAGCAGCTGGACATATTTGGCGAGCTCATGGATAGCGTCTATCTCTATCATAAGCATGGGCGACCGATCTCCTATGACCAGTGGCTTGCTGTGCGACGCATGATTGGCCATGTCATGAAGGTGGTGAACGAGCCGGACCGGTCTATTTGGGAGGTGCGAGGGAAGGAGCAGAACTTTGTCTACTCTAAGATGATGCTATGGGTTGCCTTGGATCGGGCGCTGCGTCTTGCGGAGAAGCGGTCAAATTTGCCGTGTCCTGATCGGATTGAGTGGCTGCGGGCCCGCGATGAGCTCTACGATGAGATAATGACTAAGGGCTACAACTTTGAAGATAAATACTTCTGCATGAGCTATGAGAGTGTGGATATTCTGGACGCAGCTGTGCTAATTGCCCCGCTTGTGTTCTTCATTGCACCGAATGATCCTAGGTTCCTGAATACATTGAAGAGGATCATGCTACCGCATGGAAAGGGAGGATTGTCTATGGCCAGTATGGTGTCCCGATACGATCATACTAAAGTGGATGACGGTAGGTCCTTTCACTCCGGACAATGCTATCGGTGTATGCACTAACACAAATGAATATGCTAGGTGTCGGGGGCCGTGAGGGTGCCTTTGTAATGGTCACTTTCTGGCTGGTTGAAGCCATGATGCGTGTAAGTCTTGCCTTGTCGTTGCGCAGTTGAATACCATAATTAACTCACCCCCAAAGGCGTCCAAAGCAATCTCGTACAATGATGACGATCCGTTTTACCGCCAGCTGAAAAAATCGGCGATTACGCATTTCGACAATATGCTTTCCTTTGCGAACCATTTGGGGATGTTCTCGGAGGAAGTCGCTATCTCCGGGGAGCAGATAGGGAACACCCCTCAAGCCTTCAGTCATCTGGCCTGTGTGAGTGCAGCGATGAATCTGGGCGGTATTGATTAATCAGTCTAGTGCCGTTCTATTTTTTGTCAATGGTGGATTCTTCATTGATCACTGTAATGCGTTCGTGTGTTTCAGCAAGGGAGAGTCGAATAGCAATTTATTCATTCATGCATTATATACCTGGGCCCATCTACTGATATTTAGACAGGTAAACTGGCCCTTTATGACTCCTTTTACTGCCTTTAATACTTTTTACGATGCCTAGAGCATACGACTACTTCAGTAGCGTGCTGATCAATTCATTGACAACTTCCAATTTTCGTTAGATTGGCAAAACATATTGAACTATACACACTCTGCCAGTCCGGCTAGTGCTACTATCCGATAACATTTCTATTTCAAGTGCGTGCAAAATTAGATATTAAATCCTCCAAACCGTCCCAACAATAGAAAACAATGTCCGCCAGTCCGCAACTTGGACCAGATCATGCGCGAACGAACGCAGTTCCAACAGGCACCCGAGTCTGGTACGCAAGCGTAATCCTAACATCTTTGCCCGGTTCCAATCTAACAATCCACTTTACTTCGCCATTCCTCACCATCACAGCCTTCCCCTTCCCCCTACCTCTCTCCAAGCCGATGTCAACCTCGTCACCCTCCTTCTCCAACCCTTTCGGTTCAACCATCTGAATCCGCACCTGTTCATTATCCTTGAGCGGTAATTGGTCCGAAATAATGATATCAACACCCACACTCTTCGTATTCTTCACCCAGCAGCTTCGACGGAACACCGCGGCGTTCTCTTTATTGAAGAATCCGCTAGTGACCTTCTGAACCGATGGCTTGCCATAGGTTACCAGGATCCCGGGGTCAACGCCCAAGGATATATTGAAGAAATCGTTCGGTGCGCAGTTTGGAATTGTAGAGCTCCCCAGGAATGTGCCGTCGACGGATATACCCGTCTTACCGCGGAGGATATTCGTAGAAGAAGTGTTCTTGATTCGGGCGCGGAGAAAAGCGGCGGCTCGGAGTTTAGGGACGATAATATGTGTCAAGGTCAAGGACTCGAGAGTTGATTCGGATAGAAGATGGTTCCGGTGCCCGGTGGAAGGGGCTAGCGTTCGGAGACCGGAGAGCTCATATGTCGTGGTGAGGCCAATTTCTTGTTTGACTGAGTCTTGGCGCTCTAAGCGACTTAGTGTAGCGACGCTTTGGTTGCCATCGTCGTATTCATCCTCTGTGTCGGATTCATTGGTTGAGTCGTTGGTCCATCCTAATGCCCTCCGAGCTGAGGATGTCCATGACTCATCTGGTGGCGGCCCTGCTCGCATTGCCATAGATCTAGGCATTCTCGTGTTCATTGCTCCGGGGCCCGGTGGTAGCGGTGCAACACCAGGAGTCAGGATAGTCTGTGTTGGGGCCTGTATTGCCTGAGCCTGTTGGGCTTGGGCTTGGGCCTGTTGAGCTAGGGCCTGAGCCTGGAGCTGGGCCTGAGCCTGGAGCTGGGCCTGCTGCTGCCTCCTGGCATGGATCTGGGCTGTGTGGGGTGCCATATGCATGGGCTGATTATGGCCCATCTCTGCGGGGCTACGTAGGACGTTCTGCCAGCCCGGCGGGTCGGTGTAGTTTCCTTCCGGCATGGTGCATGTTGTGACATGCCATGGATGAAGGATTGGTATTGGCTCGTCGAGGCCCGAGAACGATGCGAGTGACGTGGAAAGAGTGACCTTGGCATCTTTCCAAGTTTCTGAACAATTGTTCTGGAAGTCTGCGTTGTAGACCAGTGCTGCGGAGGATGCAGGGGTGTTGACCTTCAGGTTATAACGAGGTATCCAGCTCGGACCGGGGACGATATAAGTCAGGCTCAGAGTCACTTCAACCGGCCGGGGCTCGTTCGGGGCGTGCTCAGTCACTGAGCTCCGGCGGCTTGATGCTGGGGTTTCTAATGAATGGCCATCAAGATACACTACAACCTGACCCATTTTGTCTGTCCAGAATCGCCGTTTCTCGAGTCGGTCGCGTTGCTGCTGACTCCGTCTCTGCTGCCGCGCTTTAACGCGTTGCTCCCGGTTTCGACGAAGCGCTTTCAACGCAGTCTCCCTGGCCTTCGAATGAACCGACTCCAACCGCTCCCTCTTCCGCTTCAACTTCGCCAGTGCTTTCTCATTCGCAGCAATCTGCACATCCGAATCCCTAGCCCGCTCACTCTCCACATTCCGCTGCTGAATATACATCTGTAGAAATTCACCTAACTTGGACGGATCGGCATTAGTAGCTTCCATGCTCTTCCCATACCCGGTCATAAACTGCAGCACGAACAGCGACGCAGACTTGCTATCTTGAGCTTTCACCAATGCTGTATTCAACTCTTCCTCTTCCTTTAGCATCGTTTGTAGCTCAGAGTCGTCAATGTCTAGAAATTCATCGTCACTGGGTATATCTTCCCCGACATCAATTTCTTCGTCTACAAGGTCAGGATACACATCATCGAACTTCTCTCGTCGCGGTACGACATCTGTCTGCATGTCTGTGATGGTGGCTGGACCTGAGCCGTCGATCTGTACTGAGTCGAGGTCGACGGTAGGGTCTAGGCCGAGGAGGGTGATTTCATTTTGACCCGGCTAGAGCATTTTAATATGAAGTATTGTAGCATCCTGGGGTATATGCAGGGCTAACCTTGATAGTGGTGTGGATCTCGCGGATGATCGTTGCCCGTTGGGGGGTGAGAATGACTGATTTGGTGGGGAGGTTGGTGAGTAGGATCTCCGATTTATGTGTGTCAGTCATTACGTGAGGGGAATGTGATTAATAACGATGAAATTAGGTAGTAAAATATGAAAGAAAGGCAAAAAAGCTTCGAAGCTGCTCCATGGAAGAGAGATTCATTTGTTGTGGTTGGGGACATTGGGGCTTTAAATAGGACAGAGGGCAAGGCTCCAAGGCAGACTGCCTTGTACTCTGTTGCACAAAATACGGATGGTGGATGATTACATATCAGTTATTCATTCTTGTGCACCAGATCACGTGCACACATGTAACAACAACAAAATGGAAATACAGTGAAAATGAGGGGCTAATTTATGATGTGATAGGATCGGAAAGATATTCCTCGTCCATGAGAGCTGTGATCCGGTCCCCCACGTTGCTGTTCATGGAATTGGATCATACAGCACTATGCCAAGGTTCATGGTAAGAATAGCCGTGTTGGACTGGGTTAAGCGCATTTCACTTGTCTTTAGCTGAGGCGATTTGGGAAGTACTATTAGGGCTATTTTTACTGAATTGTCGCTCATCTACACCTCTTCGAAGCAAGAATGATGTAAAGTAGTGCCAAAATCCTATACAAAGCTCTTCAGCACCATCTTTGATTATCCCAAAAGCTGACACGTTAAAAGCTTTATTGTTATTTCTTTGTTACCCCACACATTTTTTCTACCCCTAATATGATTATATTATCCATCATATTTATGAAGGGTTTCTGTGTCCTTTATAATAAGACATCTTTCGTTGTTACCAAAGCTACTTAAAGTGAAATGCCGATCCTTCAGCGGCTTTCTTTGTACCATTCAGTCTGGACGTATTGATTATACCCACATTGCTATTGAATGTCGTCAGCTTGGTATACAGGGTCGAGTGTTTTCTCTGACTACTGAGATTCACCTTCGTCCTACTTTAGGGCTTGTTGATGAAATTTCTCTACATCAAATGGTGGAGAAACAACATAAAACTCGGCTGAAGCGACCTTCGCCTCGCAAGAAAAACTTCGCATCGATGTTGTGGAGGACATATTTTGCGACTTATATCATAACATGATACGGTTGCAACGATAAAGTATTTCTGCAGAGCACTGCTGGATAGTACAGGTTTAGGTGCCCGACCATCCACTGCATTTGAATCTTGGGATTCGTTCCTAGGTACCTTTGCGTTACACCTTGCGTCCTTTCTTCATTCATTCTTTCAATATGTCAGCTTGATAAATAGTTACAACAGAAGATTAATAGCTCAGTATGGTGCCCAAGTACGAGAAACTCATTAACCGTATTGTTAGCCAAGCATAGGATTCCACACAACAGGAGCCTGACCTTCTAGGTATCATTCAGACTCGGAAGCCATGCCAGAATCCAATCAGTCTTGCATAGTAATTGATCATATGAGTCTCTCTATGGCAATCACCCGGATTCTGTCGATATCCAGCGTCTCTCCAGGCCTCAAATCGCTTCCTTCAAGCACCAGAAGCGCGCTATTGATTGTCCTTCTAGCACCACAGTTACACAAACCGGACGAACCTCGGAGTCCTAGACGAAGTAAATTGCGCGGAACCTAACATTGTCGGTATCACCCCACATTGAAGACAGTTCGGAATGAGAGACGGAACGTCGTAGAATCCTTTTCTTCGGGTCTCTTGCTCTACTACCCCACCGGGCCGGGGATGGATTAGTCTTTTGAGGCTCTATCGGTAGGTGTAAAACTTTCCTAGCACATGGGATCATAGATCAGCAAGTTTGGATACGGGAACTCTTAAGAACCAGGCCGCAATTCGGATCTAATGTGTATTTGAAGGTTGTTACGGGGAGAATGAATAACCGCAAAAAATCGACCCTGCTTCGAGTTGCCGACCTTAATGGGTAGATAATGTCAACGACGGATATTGGATTATGGCGTAAGCGCTGTTAACGCCCTATGTGAAACAAAGATCCGGAAACATCCCACTTCCGGTATTGGATGATAGCATAAAGCACTCTGTATACTTTCCATTGCCATCCCGAGACTCCCAACACAACTACAGTATTTAACTTAGCGCACTTCGGCTTAGCTACTATCCTTGTCATCTATCCTATTTCCTGCTAGATACGAAGTGGTACGTTGGTGAGGTGGTTTCAGTCCCCGAGGAATATAAATTCCGCCTCGCCAAAATGTGGATCCGAGCCAGACGATATACGCCGAATTGGGAAAGCCGCACCCCAGGACCTCCGGAACTTCCCCGGAATCGCATTCAACATAGAGGACTGCTACTCCTACTAGGTATCGCCTCATTGCACAATATAAGGAAGAGGCCTTGGAGAGCGTGCCAACGCGTTGTACCTGTACTGATGTCTTCGTTGGCACTGTGCGGCTGCAGAGTCAATGTGTTACGAAGCATGAGAACAGCTATCGTAAAAGGCTTGCGGTCTAGTCAAAGATACTACTCCGAGAGAGTCTGCTGGGACGCGGAGCTGTGGGGATCAGAATTGGAATGAACCGGAACGTGGGGGTGTTTCTTGCCTTGTTACGAGAGAACAACCATCTGAGCTCCTATAATGATTTGCTCTAATGTCCCGTTGATCTCTACTACATGGTGGGTTTTACACGACCGGTGTCCAAGGTGCGAATGGAACCAAACTTTATCCTAGGATGGCTCCTGAGAAATGTGCTATAAAAGCTGCAAGGAAGTATTTGTCTACTCCCCTCTCCAACAGATGATCGTCCTGAGCAGTCCTCACAACGCAACCTACATTCCTATTTATCAGCCCTCTTGTGTCGCTCTCTGGGGCACAGTAGTTGTATGTTACGACGACTGCTTATACTGAGCGACCGCAATGTACAAAGGCAGCTGCTGCGCCGCAATATTGCTTCCAGCCATTTTCTTATACCCTGAACCAGACAGTTCGGTAAGAATGTTCCACCTTAGGCTCGGACGAAGACGCGGAGATTAAAACGGGTCAAATAAGTAGCAGGCTTGCTACTTCCATTCTCAAGCCGACAACTACGCAACGCCTTGAGCCAGCATATTCCAACGCCGTTAAACACCTCAATACAAGGCTGAAGACCACGACATGGGGTAGCTGGCTCCCTAGCAAGACTATAATCACTGCAGCTGATATAGACGACCCATATGGACAAACGGCATGGTCTTCGCTGTGGCAACAAGCGGATATCGAGAACTGTACCACTACAGGACTTTATTCAACAACAGTCAGCCCGACCCCGGTTCCCACAAGTGAGTTCGTCTTACTACCACGAGACTATTTCCCTGCAACGGACTGCTACAACTTCCCACGCGACTTCATCTTTGGTGTTGCAGGTAGTGCTGCCCAAGTGGAAGGCGCCGTGGGCCTGGAAGGGCGCGGTCCTACAATCCAGGAGAAGCTTGTGAACAGCTCTCAGCCAAAGAACTACGTAACCAATGAGAATTTACTATCTCTACAAACAGGATATTCAACGTCTAGCTGCTATGGGGGTCAAGTACTATAGCTTCTCGATTCCGTGGACCCGGATCCTGCCCTTCATCTTGCCAGGGTCTCCCGTGAACGAGCAGGGAATCAGACATTATTACGACCTGATCAATACAGTCCTAGATGCCGGAATGCAGCCCATAGTCACACTGCTCCACTTTGATACCCCATGGATGTTTGTGTCTAGCGATAACCCTTCCGCTAAGCCCGATATTGGAGTTTACAATGGAGGCTACCAGAACGAGACATTTTTGGACACTTTCGTCAACTACGCCAAGATTGTCTTATCACACTACGCCGATAGAGTCCCCGTCTGGGTTACATTCAATGAGCCATATCTTTACTCTTTCATCTTCGCCGGCGCTAATAACATCGTGTAAGCGCATGCGCAAGTTTACCACTTCTACCACGGTGAACTGCAGCAACCGGGAAGCTGGGTATCAAGTTTAATGATAACTTTGGTGTTCCTCGGGATCCGAGTATTCCGCGCGATTTTGAAGCTGCCAACCATTTCCAAGATATGCAGCTAGGGATATTTGCCAACCCCATCTTCCTGGGGGAGCAGTACCCAGATTCCGTCCTCGCAACCCTACCTGGCGCCAAGACCCTGAGCACGCAGGGCGTCTCATACATAGCCAACACCTCCGATTTCTTTGGTATCGACCCATACACCGCTACTGTAGTCTTACCTCCAGCCGACGGCATCGATAGTTGTGCAACGAACCAATCCACCAAAAACTCTTTGTGGCCTCTGTGTGTCGTACAAGAGACGAAGAACGTGTACGGCTGGAATATCGGGTACCGCGTTCAGAGCTACGTGTATATCACTCCAACATACCTGCGAGAATATTTGAGTTATCTCTGGAATACTTCCGGCATCCTGTCTTCGTGCCTGAGTTTGGGTACCCCGTTTTCGGTGAGGCAGATAAGTCCGAGCTTTCGGATCAGCTTTTCGACACCCCGCGCAGTTTGTACTGTCTTTCTTTTATGTCGGAGATCCTCAGGGCAATTCATGAGGATGGTGTAAATGTGATGGGAGTGTTGGCATGGTCATATGCCGATAATTGGGAGTTTGGTGACTATGCCCAGCAGTTCGGTCTCCAGGTGGTGAACCGAACTACGCAGCACTGGTTCTACAAGAAGAGCTTCTTTGATCTGGTTGATTTTGTAGGTGCTCGACTTCCGCTGTAATGAGTATGTAACATGGCCCTTCACCGTCTCCTGAGGATGAGACTATTATAGTATTTATCATGCTCGAATGATTGTTAGAATGGGTGTGTGCCAAGCGGTGTATGGCTCTTAAAGCTAGGTGTGAATGTCAAATAATGCTGTTCTTCATATTCATGTCCGAGGGAGTCGGGAGAGCAGAGCAACACTAATGAACAATACTCGCATAAGCGTCTTTCTTTCGCCTAAACCTTTTAGTCACAATGCTTGGCTAGGTTTGTAGCCTAAACAGGTTAGGGAAGCCATTATCATGTCCTCTATCTTACTCCAATAGTTGGTATTCCAAATCTTGCGCCCTCGGAATCTAAACCATAGGGATCGATAATTGCCAAATGCATAAAATGCCCTCAATCAATGTCAACGACCAAACAAAAAGTCGGTAGATGCTTGGTCGCATGGGCGCAGTGATCAGGTCAGAAATATCGGCAAGTGGGGGACCTCTAACCTGGAGAATTGACGAATTTCCCTTGGTTCAGATAAGCGACTTGCATTAGTGCCATTCCAGAGGATCCATAGTATGGGATCACCCTAGCTTTTACAAGCTATTAGTAATTTCCAAAGCGTCTTTAAGTCCTTGTTCTACCAGAACCTGGCAGGATAAATGTCAGGCAGGGTACTCTATCCTCAACCTATCTAAAAGCTACTTTTACTACAAATTTAACACTCTCGACAGACAGATCTTCACATCATGTCAGCTGCACCTCAAAGGTATACTCATACTGGGCCAGTGGATTGCACTTCGCCTTTTGATACCAAGAATCTCAAAGGGAAGACTGCAATTGTTACCGGAGGTATGGTCCTGGTCCTACTATTATCCCATGCATATCGAGCAATTAATAGAGTAATATTGACCCAAGGCAGGTGCCAACGGCCTCGGAGAAGGTTACGTTCGCGCTCTCGTCGCAGAAGGGTATGAGAGAAAACGCCCATTACAATAAAGAAATAGCCATATGGCTAACGAGAGAAATCAGAGTCAACGTCTGCATCGCAGATCTCAACGAAGCGAAGGGAAAGGCACTAGAGGCAGAGCTTAAAGGGTAAGGTGCCAGCCCGAACAATCATTATTACCCAGGAACGTCCGCTAACCAACCACAAGGGCTAAATTCGTCCTCTGCAACACAACAGTCTGGGAAGACCAGGCCCGGCTTTTCCGCGAAGCCTCATCCTTTTCTCCGACGGGAAAAATCCACTATGTTGTCGCTAATGCCGGGATTCACCGACCAGACGAAGTCTTCCTCTATGCTGGCGACGATGAAGAACCGCAGAAGCCTGATCTGAGTGTCATCGACGTTAACATACAGGGGGCGCTGTATACGGCCAAGCTTGCATCACACTATTTCATTAAGCAGAATGGACAAACGCCGTCCCCAGAGCAGGAAGATACATGTTTGGTGCTTATCGGCTCTGGTGCGGCTTTCCTTGACTGCCCTCGTGGCCCCCAGTATAGTGCCAGCAAGTGGGCTATGCGGGGCATTATGCATTCATTGAGAAGGACGGCGTTCTACTATGGAAGCCGGGTTAATGTCATTTCACCATGGTAAGCCTTCCGACCGCCGTTTATTTTGACTTACCTTTTAATCATACCCTAGGTACGTCAAAACCAACATTCTGTCCGAAGAAACCTTCCAGCACGTGCAAGGTGTGGGAGTTCAATTCGCCACGGTCGAGGACGCAGGACAGTGTCTCTTGCGTATACTTAGTGACACGCATATCAACGGGCATTCCCTCTTTGTTTCGGGACGAAAATGGGCGGCGCAAGGATACATCGATTTGGATCTGGATGATTATGCAGGCAATGCGCTTGTTCAGGAGATACAGGAAGAACAGGTCAAGCCAGCACCGGTCTCGCTAGGGCTTTTTGTGTAGTGCTTTTAGTGTCTGAGAAGAGCAATGGAATTATATCAGAAGTGGTGACGAAATCAGTGGTGTCTCAACGAAAGCTCCGGAATGAAACGTAATTTTCTCGACAATATGCAAAAACGAGAATGTAACGCCCCTTGGTATCATCATGATATTTCAGTAAGAGTACCGCAGCCTCCAAGCCAGACTAGAAAAGCATAATCCCGAGCGGTCGTGGTAAACTCAACATAGTTTATCGAAAGTCAAACCCTATCCCGCAGTACAACACAACGAAGCGACCTGTCACCCATCACGTCAGCCATTCGCATACAGGCCACATCTACTAGATGACGTTGCCGGCATGGCCCAGGCACAACGTGGCCACAAAGTCCCTGGCGTTCTCGACAATCGACTGGATCACCGGCACCACAGCCACACTGATATAATGAGGTGCCAAGGAATCAACCCTGGACCGGAGTCAGCAACTTGCATTAGCCCCGGGAACTAAAGACCCTAATCCACCTGTAAGTCTCTTCAAGGTTTACCGGAGTTAGAGATTAATTCCGTGATAGGGTGATCATTGGAACTTAGGGCATCGTAAACCGGCAGATATCTGCTGAAGAAACTTCTTTCTCGTACGTCTTACATGTGTGCGTGGTGAGAGCTACTTTGTGAACTTTTTTCCGAGGCCATGGTCCCATCTGACGTTTCTCATTTCTTTGCTTCCTATTTTATTCGTTTATTATCAATTAACCCCCATTAATGTGAAAAGGCGAACCTATAAACTACGAGGCTTGGGAACTGCGCGACGTGACTGGCTGTGTCGTCGCTAGCTTCTTTCACATTCTACGCCTGCTCTTTGGATCTTCTTGGGTTTTGTAGAATGCCGTTATCGGTGGGTCGACACCCAAATATTGGGCAAGTTATATAGGACCGCAGTGTTCCGATTACCACATAATACAGATACAGACATATACAGGTGTAGCTAACCTGGATAATCTTCACTCCAAATCCGTAAGAAGCGAGGCTCCAAGTTCATCATATGTCGCACAGCCGTAGGAATAATATAGAATTCCACATGAATCCGTCGCGCCATCAAAATTAGAATAGACCCATCACTAACAACCTCTACACACCTCACAAAGCCAGCACAGCCACCAACACTCTCAAGCTAACAATTAGGCAACAGAGATACCAGAATCCCAACCAATAACAACCGACCGCTCGGAACTCTTTCTCCCCTCTTGGCAAGATCACCCCGCTCCGCGAGATCCGTAGCCACTTCAAACTATGGTGCCAAGTCAATGGGAGGCTGTGCTCTCAGGAATATACCCTTAGGGTCCGGAAGGATCTCTCGGGCGGAGGCGTCAGCATAACGGGCCTGGGGATGACGAGTCGGTCTTGGCTTGCATATTGTGGTCTTGTCGGTAGATGGTCGACATGGATAGGAGTTTATGTTGATGCCTGGTCGATGTGGGTCGGTTTTGATGATAGAGTGATGCTTTTGGGGTTATGTGGTGTTCATGGAAGCTTGGTATTGTTTGTTATCTTGTGGTAGGATTATAAATCATTATAGATGAAGAGAGCGTCATGTATATATCTATGGGCAGGATGGACGGCGTTGAGACGATCCAAAATGAAGGTTGAGTTTGATCACGCTCTAACCATGAGAGTACAGTTTATTACCTCCTTTCTTGCAGGCTTAATATGTCTTTCTGGGTTTGCTACAGGTATTTGGCATTAGGGCTATATTACTCCATTCCTGCTAACGATAGCAGCACATTCTATACGTTCCGATCAAACAGCCCAAACAAGCAGACTTGAATCGGTCACGATCCATACACCCTCCCAGGTAGTCACATCCAAATCGGAGTTTGATATAACATTTAGCATTCGTGGACAAGATGAAAGGCTAAAACTTCGACTTGGACCAAACCGTCATCTGCTCGCGCGGAATCCTCAACTCCAGTATCTCGACCCGACCGGTAACATCCGATGGACAGGACCGTTGGGTGGAAATGAAGACAAGGTGTTCAAAGGAGGCGTATGGGTTCAATCGCCTGACCGGAGTTGGGGAAGGGCTGGCTGGGCGAGGATATACATTCTTCGGGATGGCGATACCCCGTTGTTCGAGGGTGCATTCAGTGTCTATGGTCAGCATTATGACGTGAGCATAGTGAAAGATACGGTCGATGGAACTGGAGCGTATGCTCAGGAGGATCGTATGGTTGTGTACCATCCAACCGAAAGTCATGTACGCCGTGATACCGGAGATTCATCTCGCTGTGCCAACGACAGGCTGGGCTCTAGTCTTCTTGCGCGACGTGCAGAAAGTGACAATACTCATATTTCACTAGAGAGACGCCAGTCCAATTTTGACCCTGGCGACCTGGTTAACAACATTGGCAGCACATCCGGCTGTCCACGCACTAGAAGGGTAGCGCTAGTCGGCATCGCAACCGACTGTTCTTACACATCGGCGTTTGATACAACGGAAAACCTGCGTCGAAGCCTCATCAACATGGTGAATACCGCCGCGGAGGTTTTCGAAAGTACCTTTAATATCTCCCTTGGTCTCCAGAACCTAACCATCAGCGATGCGAATTGTCCCAGCACTGCTTCCGCTGCATCCCCTTGGAACGTTGGCTGCTCTGGTGGAGATATGAACTGGCGTCTACAACAGTTCACCTCCTGGAGGTCTTCAATAAGCGACTCATCTAATGCTTACTGGACTCTTATGACAGGGTGCCCATCTGGATCCGAGGTGGGCATTTCATGGATCGGTCAACTGTGCAATTCTAGGTCGGGCACTAATGTGGTGGCTCGCACATCGAATCAATGGCAGGTTTTTGCGTAAGTATTCTTTCTCCCACCAAACTTCGTGGAATCGTTAACATTCCACTAGTCACGAGTCGGGCCACACATTCGGTGCTGTTCATGACTGCGATTCGAGCGGATGCGGTTCGAGGTCCCAATGTTGTCCTTTATCCCCCTCTACCTGTGATGCAGATGCGCAGTATATTATGAATCCGTTCTCAATGTCGTCACAAACAGAGTTTTCGCCTTGTACCGTTGGGAATGTCTGCTCTCTGCTAGGGTCCCAAAACGTTAGAGCCAGCTGTCTCTTAAGCGACACTAGCAACGTACCAACTCTCACTACAGGAGAGTGCGGGAATGGGATCGTCGAGGCCGGCGAAGAATGCGACTGCGGCGATAATTGCGATGATAACAACTGCTGCGACGGGTCAACATGCCGGTTCCGAGATGGTGCCGTATGCGACGACTCAGCCGGACCTTGCTGCAATAACTGTCTGTTCGCATCATCTAATACAGTATGTCGTGAGAGTAGAGGAAGTTGCGATATGCAGGAGACCTGCAGTGGCAATTCCAGCGCTTGTCCCACTGACAGACACGCACCGGATGGACAAACATGTGGCAATTCATCCGGTCTATTTTGTGCCAATGGAGAATGCACAAACCGGGATATGCAATGTCGACAGCTCCTCAGCTCAAACAGCACCGGCGTGTCGTCTTGTAATAACGATTCCTGCTCGCTTAGCTGTTCTGTTGACTGGTATGGCTCGGGGACTTGTATGGGTATGAATCGACAGGTTCAGGATGGTATGCCGTGTTCGGGCGGACTGTGTCGGGGTGGTAGATGTCGCAGTGCAAGTGAGGACAATAGCTCTTGGGTGGATCGCCATCTGCCTCTTGTTATTGGCCTGTCTGCTGGTATTGGCGGTGCCTTCCTTCTTGCCGTTCTTTTGGGTGTTATTATTTGCTGCTGTTGTCGACGTCGCCAACCGGCGAAAAGGGATATATCACCTGCTACACCTGTCGCGAGTCAAATCCCTCGTCAAGTTCCAATTCCACCTACACAGCCTGTGCCTAGTACAGGACCGCATCATTATTATGGATGAGGGATGGATATGTCCACACGATGTGTAAAAATAGTATGATCTGGAAAGTTTTATGATGTTAGCTCGAATTACACATAGTAAATTCCTAAGGCTAGTTCGACAAAAATTTCAGTCACGCTAAATCTGTAGGCTGGAGATCTAGTGCAAGGACACGTTAGAACTTCTACTATCATACTATGGGGATTCTCTGCCATAATTGCCCTTTGGCTCCAAAAATATTTTTTTTTTTTTTTGCCCTTCCTTTTTTCTTTTTCTTTTCCAATTCCACTGGGGCGGGCTAGCTATATCGGGTTTAGGGGAGTAAGCAACATGCATTAGCGTGCCAGCTTTCTGATCAGGAGTCCAATCATTCTTTGTTCCAGATTCCTGAACGCCATCTTGAGTGGAACCCCTAAAGATCTGCGATTGTCCCCCAATACATTAAATGGAGATCATTCTCGAGCGTCAGCAACTTGCATTAACAGCCACTTCATCCCTCCCGTCAATCTCAGATCGTTACAAATCGACAGCTTACAATAAAATGATGACACAACAGATCATGAAGGGAGCTACAACAAAGTCATCCACCATTCGCTTAGAGCATATGCCCCAACAAGCCTGGGTGTGGGCACCAGCAGATGATTGGACAGGAATCATAGATCGAAGAGAACGGCGAAGGTTACAGAACAGACAGAATCAAAGAGCCTACCGTAAGCACTATGATCTGATGTGTGAACTATGAGGTAGGAGCTTGACACTAAACTCATGACTTAGGGTTAAGAAGGAAGGACCACGTGGTTCCACCACCGGAAACAGCTTCCTCCACCTTGGCCGGAACAACCTCAGACTTAGCACTATTCAGACCAGTCGAAGATACGGAAAGAGAACCCAGCGAAGAATTCGAATGTGCTCTAGCCCCACCACACGCACTAGAATTCCGCCGATGGTTCGAAGCCACAGCGCGCGAGAGCTACCTCCACGGTTCCCCACAAACAGAGCACCTAATCAGCCTCAGCCGTCTCAACGTCCACCGAGCCATCAATGAGAATATTCGTGCGATCGGTATGGAAATTGACTGGATGAAAAGCGACGACGCGATCTCTATCTACAACCTTCTTCAGCCTGGGTTCACGGAGGATAATATCCCACCCAGCTTACGGGCAACCCCGATCCAGAGGGCGATACCGCACCATCCATGGTTGGACTTTTTCCCGTTCCCGCGCATGCGGGATAATCTCATACTTGCCGGGGAGACGTTCGATGATGATGATCTGTGCCATGATCTTATGGCTTTCTGGGATACCCGGAATACAGGGGCGACATTGCTGGTTTGGGGTGAACCGTGGGATCCAAGAAACTGGGAGGTTACGGAGGGTTTTGCTAGGAAGTGGGGGTGGTTGCTTCGAGGATGTCCGGACTTCTTGATCTCTAGTAATATATGGAGGATGCGGAGAGGGGAGAAGCCACTAAGTTGGAGGCAGATTCTCCAGATACATGAAGGTACCGTTTAAAAGACGTATGTACGTATCTATTACCCTTCTACTATGAATCGGAGCGACTGACTGTTGATCAAGCATTGTGCAGTAATGGATCACCAAGCACATAACCTCCCACAACTACCTTCAACCAATATAAGATTACTTTGAGACGTGTTAGTTACCCCAGATGCTCACAATCCACCTATCCTCCAATAGGTCCAATCGTTTTCGCAGGACGGGAACAGACATGGCACCCGTACGCGGACATCTAAAGCGGCTTGAAAGGCGGAAATTGTTGATGTGTCTAGAAGTCAGCATCGAAGGACTTCGATCCCTGAATTTCAAAAAGCGCAGCACTAGTAACTCTCACCTCTCCTAGCCTAACACCTTCTGAGAATTAATGAGTTGCCTACCTGGACAAGTACTGCTATTCTCGTGGAACCCAGCACGAACGTATTATAGGATCTTACCTTGATGGCTTAGATTTCATCCTCCGGTCGGCTAGGCTCTATGGATTATGTGAGACGTATGTGCCATGCTTGAAAGATTCCACAGAGTTTTAGTTGGGCAGACCCATTGAGGGTATGGTTAGGAAATGTTTAAGATACATCTCTTCGTGTTCTTTGTTTTTTTCTTTTTCTTTTTCACGACTGGTAGTAACAGTATATTAGTCTCTTTTTGGTGGGATAAGTAGTGTATATTCACTTTGGTTTGGCAGGGTTTGGCAGGGTTTGGCAGGGTTTGGCGCATATGGTAACTCTCGGGTCTGGGAGGTTCTCGAGCGTGCACGAATGATACTCCATCTGCAAGTTTTGCGTCAACCTTAGTGTTTTCATGAATATTTCACATTATGGATCTAAATCTAGTTGTTAGCTTTGAGCATTCAGAAAATTTTGGACTGATCTTCCAAGCTCGTTCCCCATCATCTGTTTCTCGGAACACCGTAGTATATATGCACAGAGAGAGGAACGACATCACTTTGGAGTCTGGACAGCATTGCCTCATCGTTCAGATATCAATTGACTCCTACTATAAAAAATTGATCTGCCACCACATAATTATATATGCTGCTGAAAACGCTTTCCCGCATTTCTATTATCATCATACGGAGTAGACTACCTTGAAATTGATGATCGATCGATCGATCTTCAGCGCCAAGCCTCGTAAACCTGGGGATGTTGCCCCCGACAACCATCGATACAAAGTTCTAGCCCGCACGCCAGCTGCCAAGCATTCTTGACAAGCGATCAGTCTGGTAGGGACGCATTTTCTCAAGTGGAGGCAAACTTGGAGCTGTCTAGCTTAAAAGTTTTAACGTTTAACTTCGACAATTAACTGTTCCATAGGAGCTGGCAGCACATATAACAAAATCCAGGGTGAACCAGAACCAAGACCATGTAACACATTTAGGACCGAAGTTGCGTGAATATCTCGCACCAGCTTCAGCGACCATGGATTAATTGTTGGCGTTGTACAAAATTTTGAATGACGGCCGATTTTATAGGCTTGGAAGTTTAGACTGACCCTCGAGGTCATTTGTTGAGGGCTAAGCCGGCCTCCTGTCGAGCAGAGCGATATGTCCTGAATCGAGACTGAAGGCGTGATTGCGTTGCGTCTTTATTTAACTTGGAAGGGACCGGAGTCGGCGGAGCTATCTAAGTGTTGATTATGTGTTTAAATAGGGAGTAGAGTGAGTACTGCGTGGCTTAGACATCGCGACAGGAGAGTTCGCTCACCGTTGTTCGCCAACGACGGTCAGGATTTTGGATGGTGCGCGTATTAATCGCGTTTAATCAGTATTCGATAAACAAGGATGAAGAAATTGGGGTCAATGCGACCCATGGTTTACGTTGATCTGGTATCCGGCCTCCAGGGCGATGAGAAAAATACCTATTCCCTCTTTACGGGAATATGGGAGTGTCTGACCCACTGAGGATTATAAAGCCTATTTATCCAGTCCTTATCCTAATCACATTCTATGGGTATGGACTGTGCCAACAAATACCAGCTATGGAAAAGATACCCCCTAGTATATGTTGGCACTCGAGTCACGAAAATATGTGCAGGATAGGGCATATAGTCACCAAATTTTAACTTTAGGACTCGTCAAAAGACAAGGTCGCTTTAAGCGTACTTTAACAAACGTTCGTTGGCATCATGTTTCGTGGTCCTATCCTGACCGCATCACTTCAATGACAGATATATTGGCATGTCACTCGGGAAATTACACCATGACGCAATGCGCCACTAAAAGAAGTCGTGCACTCAAGAACCGTCACCAATAGGCCCGAGCGGAGCAGCCATTGCGACAAGCGTGTGACGAACTATGTAACAGACTGTGATTGTCTCCTGGCGAATCGAGCGGGGTTTAATCTATTTCAAGTCCGTAGTTCGGGCACGAGGGACGCTAACCCTAGGAAATATGCAGGTTATTACCGACTGCGGGAGCTCTCCTGCTGATCTTCCAAGACTATCGTGAAGAATTGCCCCGAATCCTCCGGCGGAGGATTAGCACTGGATGTTTTGAACTGTTCGCGTGGAATTACGGTCAGACGGAAAAGGAATATCAGCCCCGCGTATCGGTAGAAGGGAATTGGACTGAGATATCCCGAGATATTCGTAAGACTCATGGATTGCGACAGGGTGATACGGAGGATGTAGGCATCTATAATATAAACCGGTAATTCCTGACCTCCGTCGTTCCTGTCAGATTGACCTGAGATCACTTTCATAACTTCACCTCTCCTCGTTAGTGTCCATAGCTGACTCTCATGGTTCTCTCCACAGTGGCTGCCGTGGCGGTATTAGGGAGAGCCTCCCTGGCTCTTCCGACCGGTCGTGATGCGCCATTTCTAGAGATCGTCAGCTCGACAGAGGCCATCGTTGGTAACTCCATCTGGAACGCCACCGTTGGCCCTAGTGTAGTCAAGCCCATATACTACCAGGGAAAAGAAATCGTTGGTGCAGCAAAAGGCCAGTATTTCTCCTACGTAGACCAAACAACGTCATTCAAATTTGCAGACCCAGCTATCGTCGACTCAGATGATGACTTCATCGACGTTCGCTTCACATCATCGGAAGGAGAACAGCACTGGGTCATCTATCGCAACCAACACGGCGCATACCAGTACTTCATCAACAAGGCCCTACCATCACCACTCGGCGAGTGGCGGAGCCTGACACGCCTTGATAATGCAACCTTCACAAACGGGCACACGACGTACAGACAAGGAGCCTTGCCGAAATTGTCTGAAATTAAATCCGGTACCAAAGTCCAAGATGAGACATATCAGCTCGCCGACGGTAGTTACATCACCAAGTATGACTGGAGTGACTTTATCAATTCAGCTAAGGTCTGGGGTGTATACGGGGACGGCATCGGATGCTGGTATATTCACCCATCCAAGGAGTACATCAATGGAGACCACCTCAGGCAGGAGCTTATGGTGCACCGTGAAAGCAATACTGGTGATACCGTCTTACTGAACATGATCCACGGACTCCACTTCCTAACCGGTCAGGAACACGAATTCGCCGAAGGTAGAATATGGGGTCCTTGGTTGTGGTACCTGAACGATGGCTCCGTCGAAGATGCCTACTCTAAATATGAAGATGAGGTGGAGTCATGGCCCTATAGCTTCCCCAGTGCCGACAACGAGCCCGGAAACCATAAGCGCGCAACATCCGTCCAGGGCGTCATCACATTGTCTGACGGCAGAGCTGCCTCAGGTGCAAGTGTCCTCCTGGGAGATAATAAAAATAACCAGCTTCCGGTGGAACAGGGTGCGAATTATTACTACCGGACGACAGCCGACAGCGACGGAAACTTTGCGTTTGCCAATGTCCGCGTAGCAACGTACGCACTATATGCCTGGGCAGGCAACAACTCCGACCTTGGCGACGTGTCAACTAACCTGACAGTCAGCGATATTACGATCTCAGAATCTTCCTCCACGAACGACCTGGGCAAGTTCACGTGGGAAACGCAGAACCGCACCAAGATCTGGCAAATCGGCACCATTGACCGGCTTGCCTGCGGCTTCGCGAATGGGTGCAGTGGGTACTATCACGGGTTGTCCGACGAGTCTCCCGCGGACTTGGTGTATGATGTCGACAGCTCAGAAACCTCGCAGTGGTTCTATACACAGACGGCCGAGGGGACATGGCAGGTTAAGTTCGAGCTATCGTCTGCTCCAGCGTCTGATGCGGTCGCAATCTTATCGACGAGCGTGGCTGGTTACAGCTCGGGTGTGAATATAGAAATTACCGCTCAGGGCAATGTCACGGTGGGTGGGCTGAGCGGATTTGCCAATGATGCTTCTGTCTATCGGAGCTCGACCTTCGGTGGTGTTCATCGGTATGAGGAGTTTGAAGTCCCGGCGGGAACATTTGTGAAGGGATCGAATACCATTGAGTTCACTGTTACTAAAACGACAAAGTGGAAGGGGTTCATGTGGGATAGCATTTTGCTTGAATGGTCTTAAGATTAGTATGGGTGGGTGTTGTTATTATATTTTTGAAATTGTCAGTAGAGAAGTGGTATTTTACCGACATAGCGCTACATCCTACATAGGGCAGAATGATAATAAAAATAGGCTTTAGCTCGTAGGAGGTATGAATGAGAACACTTTTTAAAGTTGTAACTTTATATAACTCGCACAATAACCCAATATTTCATTGTATAGTATTCCTACGTTAGTCACGTCAACACCTGTTGTCCTGGATAAGGGGAGCATAACTGCACATCAGAATCCCAGGCCCTTCTCATACTCCTCCCACTTATTCCCAATCGGCTGAATAAGCGTATAGCTCTTCGAAGTCTCACTCATCTGTTGCACCGCAGTAGTCAAATAAAGCGGCGTCATCTCCCCATCGTCACTAAAGAAGAGCTTCGGTCTCTCCCGGCGCTTGAAAAGCTCCACCGACCCATCAGTAAAAGCAATAGTCGAGTTAAACGCCTCCTGCACCTTGAAATGCCACGGCCCGGTCAGATCCCGCGCAAACATATGCGCACCTACACGAGGAAACTTCTGCCCATCGTGTTCAACTAAATCAATCATCCAGTGTGTTAAAGTGTGCCAATTGCCGCGCTTGTCACGCCAGAAGAACGGGTCCTCCGTCCATGTGGGGCTGTATCTGGTTGTGTTCCACTTTTGGGTATGGATTAATTTGTATTCAGCGTCCCAGGTATCGGCGACATAAATGGCGTTGCCCTCGACCCCGAGCATGACTTGATGGGTTTGTTTCTCTGGAGACCAGAGTGGCCACGGGGCTGGATTGGTTGAATGAGGGTCTTTGGAGGCTAGGATCATCTTGAATGGGGTCCAGGGTCCTCTGATGCTATCGGAACTGGAGACGGAAATATTGTTCGACCATCGCGTGTAGGAGATGCTTTGGCATCTCGTGGCCGACGGGGCATCGACGCCGATGGTGTACATGAGATATTTCTGATCGGCGGGACTGAAGAACACATATGGGTTATGCCGGAAGGCTGGAGTTACTGTGTCGGCGAAGTGATATGGCCCTTGCGGGCCATTTCGAGACTCAGCTCTCATGATGAAAGAGTGTGGTCTCCATCCGGATAGGCCGCACCCGTCAGCAAATTGCGAGGCGAAGAGGTGGAACAGCGAGGGGACGGTCGGGTCTTGCAAAATTTGCCCTCCCCAGGAGGAGTTTCCGTTTTTGCCGAAGTAACTTGGATCCGTCACGTCGGTGTGATTGTACCCTGTGTTTCTGGTCGCAGGGGCTAGATCTAGTCTGCCGCAGTCTGCGCCGAACCAGCCAGGGTCACATCTACACGCCTTTTCTTTGGTGCTGTTATGATTCGGACGTGCACAGATTCCATTGAGGCTACAGTCTTCGTCAGTTTTGCAGGCGTAAGCCACCCTGCAGGCAGCCAGTGCCAGAGTTAGCAAGGTTGGGATCTTCATGGCACGGCCGCTGCGGTTTCTAACTGAGGGGCCCTCGAGAGGCGTACGTTGTTGAAACCTCCCTGGTATGCATTGCTGAAGTTATAAAATCGTTTAAATAAATGGATCTCCAACACCTCGCTGCCTCGGGTCAGAGACTACCGAGCGATGCATGATTCGATGTCTTCTCGCTATTCCTGGCTTAGGCATCTTTCCCCGTTCCCTTCGTCCTTTCGCGGGGCCCCGCATTTAATATTGATACGATTCTTGGCATTGACTTGGATATTGAACAGAGGATGCACTTGTGGCACTTTGAAAGAATGGGAATATCTGAGATATATGAGGGGACATCGAATGATGGGCATAAATTAGCATAAATTCATTAACGCGCCTCCCAGAATGGCAGCGAGTCATGTGATTTCCTAGAGAGATTCTCTGGTGGTGTAACGTCCTCAATTTTAGTGTTCATCGTTCACAATCCATATTTCAAAGTTTTGATTTATTGAATCAATGTTAGTAATAAGACAGTATATACATGGGTCCGGCACACTCATAACCATAAGGTGACCGAAAAAAATCCTGTCTTTGGAGCCGAGCAACTAATTATCCGTTTGAGGAGGGATGAACATGGACTGTCTCTCGCAGGCCAATATGCGCCATGCAAAGCCACCATGATAATATCCTCCCTCGAAGTATGTGCTTGCAGTAACAAACAGAGCACCGGCTGAAGTTCAGCCCGCCACTATATCCTGTGCCGCCAATCCCTGACGTCTAAATCCAATTGTACCGCATTTTGATGACACTTCTGCTTGTGACACATATTCATCCTCAAAGCCCTCTCAGAGTGCTTCTGGAAACTGCGCGTCACACGAGATGTGGGCCCGGATATCGATAGAATCCGCCGATCAGTGGACCAGGTCGGAGAAGATTTGCGCAAGGTTACCTCCCGTCGCGCTCCGTACCTTAAGGACGAGCCGAGACAAATGCGGTTTGACATGCTGATGGCTCATGGTGGCTGGCTGAGCCCCGGAGTACATCAACCTAGTTCCGTGGGTTCAGCATGCAGAATCGGGAATGGGGTTGGTGATCGTCATGACTGAAAAAAGGAGCTGACAACATGCTCCGTCCAATTGGTCCCCGGAATTTGCCAGCTGAGGCCGTCTGAGATGTATGAATGTCTGCAGTAAATGCATGCATACGTTTCGGGGTATTGATGTCCTTTTCGATCATGTCCAGTGACCAGCGATTGAAATATATAATTAGGAGAAAAGGAAGGGTATATCGTTATTCCCTAATCTCCCACTCGCAACTACCTGCCTACTCTTTTCGTACTAATAATAACCAATCGAGAATTTATTTCATTGCAATCATGCGCGACACGCCCTTTTCCACACACCTGGATTATCCCGAGGACCTTTGGCGCAGCAAGCACCAGCACCAGCGAAGCAAGATAGTCGCAGGTTTCACGAATGATGGAGACCTTGAAGACGACCATCAAGAGGAGCTGATACTGGAACGCTTCGACCAGGACAGCTCTATGAACTGGGTTTTAACGCAGAGTTTCACGCAGGCAGCAGATCCTGCTCTAAAATGGATGACAGTCCGGGACTTTATGGAGGGACAGGCTGTAAGGCCCTGCACTCAGTCTCTGAGAAACTACATAATTGTGTTTTGGGAGGTTGATGATGCAACTTATGAACTGAGCTAATTGGAATGATAGGATGACCACCTTAAAACCCCGAGCAAATACCCGAAGTCATTCCGTGCCGTACTCCCCACAACCGAGACTTGGATCAAGACGGACCAATTCAAGGAGAATCCTTCCGCGGTGGGCTACGTTGAAGTAAGCTGTGGCCAAAACAGCAACAAAGAGGAAGCCCAGTCGCCTTTTCAAGACAGGTCTGCTACTTATGCGGACGCATCTGCCACGACTCTCAATGCGACCATCATTCCCACAGTCAACAAGCCGATCACAGAGCCGATCACAGAGCCTCTACGGGTGAAAGATGACCAGGTTTGTTCCGACCCAGCGAAATGGTTGCTTGACGCTATTAAAAAGGATCGCGCACAAGTAGACTCGCTGCAGAACTACGACGGAAAGGGGTCAGTCAGCAGCTGCGGGTGCGGTCTAACCAACCAGGATCGATGAAGCCGATCAGTTCACGGAGGAGAATTGGGTTGCTCGGTCGTAAGACCTGATTCAAAATGCGGGGAAGCTACCGATGAACGCTGAGCTTAAGCTAGATAAACTCTTCGGAGCTGGTCCATTACACCCAACGCTCTGCGTTATGTCCGCAACCACGGCGCAGTGCCCCGTCTGCTGTGGGATACGCATAAAGTATCCGTTAAATTGGGGAAGACACAAGAGTTCACAATGAACACTATCAAAGCTCTCCCACCAATCAATCTCCCTGTTGTGTTCGCTTGCGATGGCAATCGCCGTAAAGAGCTGAACATGGTCCTGAGAACCAACGGGTTTGACTGGGGCCCAGCAGCCGTTAGCTGTGCCTATTGGAAAGGGGCATTGCTCAGAGACATCCTGCTACAGGTTGAAGGAGACCAGCATTATCCCTGACAGGGCGCAAGGGCAAATACGGCACAAGTATTCCCCTGGACCACATCATGGGTCCCACGGATGACGTTCTCTTGGCATACGAAATGAACGATGCTCTCTTACCCCCGGACCACGAATTTCCGCTACGTCTGATCATCCCAGGTCACGTTGGAGGCCGGTTGGTGAAATGGTTGTCCAAGGTCTGGATCTCGGACAAGGAAAGCGATAACTATTTATCACATGAACGACAATCGGGTGCTGCCGCCGTTCATCAAAGATGGTGATTCAGATGCGGCAAAGGCATTCTTTCAGCACCCAGAGAGCGGCTACTATGAGCAAAATTCAAACTCGATCATTGCAAAACCTGGCATGAATGAGCCGGTTTTAGTAAAGGATATACACCCTAAGGGTACCTACCGCGTGGAAGGCTACGCATACAACCGGGGGGGGGGGGGGCCAAGAGGTGCAAAGAGTGGAGATTAGTCTGGACGGTGGCAGGAGCTGGCAGTTCTGTATCAGACAGGTAGTTATACCTTCCGTCTAAAGCGCTTATGCAAAATTGGATGGACCAACAGGCTAACTTAACCAACTAGTTTCCCCAAAATGGTCTTCGGCACGACAAGAAAATCTGGTCCTGGATCCACTGGTATACCGAAACTGACACAGTCCAACTTCTCGCGGCAAAAAGCAATGCGGTGAGGGCATTTTATGTCAACAAAAACACTCAGCCAGAGCATCCAAATTGGAACCTTACAGGGTAAGTCCGGCCTATCACCAGAGCCAATGGGCTTGCTTTGACGTGCCTAGGATGATGAATAATTGCTGGTACACTATTAAAGCCCAGATCCAGACCGACCCAAGCAGCTGTGAATCTGTTCTCAGCTTCATTCACCCCACTGGCCAAGGAATTGGGTCCTCTGGTTGGATGCCGAACTCCTGCGAGAACCGTATAGAGGAGATCAAAAACCAGCCTCCGGTGTCGGCGAATAAATATAGCATCAAGGATCTTCAGAAGGGTAACAACAAAAAATGCGCCCTCATTGTACTCAATGAGAGAGTTTACAATGTAACAAAATTCCTTGATATACATCCTGGTGGCAAAAGAGCACTCCTGTCTCAAGCTGGCAAATTAGTCCCGGCCACTACTAACGAGTTTGAGAGTATCCACAGCGATGATGCGAAGAAGTGGTGCCAGGGTGAGTCTACCTATGTAGACCCTCATTGAAGACGTTCACGCTAATTCTTCGTTCTGGTTAGATTTCCTAAGGGGTGGCATAGACGATGATGCGAAGAAGTATCTAGAGGATCAAAGGAAGAAAGGGAAAGATCCAGAAGACGAAAGCCTGGCGATCCGAAAGCATAGCTGGACAGAGGTCGAGTTCATTGACCGGAAGGAACTTTCTAAAGACACCAGGCAGTACACTTTCATAGTACCCGATACTACCAAAAGCTCGGGTTGCAGACAGGCCAACACGTCCAAATCGGCTATCACTTCCTCGACTCTCTCGTATTCCGTTCATACACTCCAACGCGTCCTATTTACCTAAACAACACGCCCCCTAATCCTGGCGGGACCATATCCAACATCCTCGACTGCCTTTAAGAAAGGTGAAAAGTTGAAGTCAAGGGTCCAGCCGGAAATATGATTTTACGAGCTCTCCAAAGGGCGCGCTGCTATGTGGGCCGGAGAAGATGTTGTGCCTGCGTTGAATAAAATGGGATATGACGACAAAACTAATCTTTTCGGGTTTTAATAGTGTTGTAGAGGCCTGGGTTGCAATAGTATAATGTGTACAATGATTAAGAGACTGAAATAAACAGGCCGTGGTACCTTTTAACTTTTATCTCTAAAATTATATAATCGTCCGCGAGAATGAATATTTGCCCGGCAAAGCCTATCTAGTATTCAATACATACTAGATACTTTTAAATAGAGATTATATTACTTTGTTACTATTATAGACCCATAATGAAATAGGAACTATATCTAATAGTCAGGTCCATACTGTGATAGAGCGTGAAGTATAACTAAATTACAGGAATAACAGATGTATATTTAAAAGGATACTTGTGTAGTTATATGGTAGACTATCTACCGCCAAGCCCAGGCATCTTTGATGTCAGGGACGATGCAACGGTCCGTTCGTTTAAATAGGCCTTCATCCGGTTAAGACAGGGGTACAGAAGTACGATTGCCCGGAAGGACAGGGTTGGCTCCACTGCTAGATAAGGTAGTTTGCAGTGGAACGATACAGATGAGACATACTTGCTTTACTGATTGGCTATCCAGTGAGCGAGCGCTAGGGTCATTTAAGCTACCGCAAACCCTTGCTATAGGCAACAGGCTCGGGCCATTTCAGTCGTTATATGCGGGAGATCACTGTGGCGGGGTCCGGTAACTATAGCAAGGATGTTTGATATTAATCTTGACCGTTAATCCCCCAGATGGCCGCGATATCGACCATCGGCAACCACAATCTGAACGTCATTTCGTCCAGGTTGGAAGAGACTTGAAACATGATAAGATTGATACTCCACTTCGTGATCAAATTGTGTCCATCGAGGTACCAATGAGTTCTCCGTAACAACTGTACCGTTGGCTATTAACCTATACCATCCCAAGGCCGTCACAAAAGCACGTCCAGACATAACTTCGGAATCAATGTGAATCGCCCGGTGAAAATATTCCACCTGCCTTTCACTATCAAAAGAAATAGGTGCACGATTCCATTATGCTTTCCGAAGAGATTGGTCCAGGATTGCAGTGTCAAAATATTCCGCGTCGTTCCAGTCGGAGAGTTCACCTTGCAAATACCATAATCTGACCTTCCAATAATACCGTTCAGTTGACTTCAACTGGCTACCAGAGTAAGAGACGTCAAAGGGTTCGGACTGTATTACTTTCCCCGAATTCCAGACAATGGCAGTTTCTTCGAAATCCCAACTTTTCGAGACTTGTATCTCTCAGGTGGTTTGGAAACCCTCAGCAAGTTTGTTGGCGGTAAATTTCCAGGAGAACTCTGGTAGATAAGTACTGATTGTGGGTGGTGATGAGCGGTAACTGACGCGCAGAGAGTGCGCTGCTAAAGGCATTTTGGTCTTTGATAATCGGTTGGAAACTCGGGAAGAACCGGACGGCGATCCTTGGTGTTTTATATCTTATCGTTCGGCGAAATCGGATAGTTATTTTCATCCCGCTTAGTGATAGGACTCAGTATGAGACACAGTTTCACTTCGTTCCCGTCAGGCGTTAGCTATTGTATTTAATATAACGCTTGGTGATCGTAATGATGGTCAAGGATAGTGACACATATACAGGAGCTGCAGAGGTAGGGCCGCTCGGATTATATTCATTCTAGTCATCTCTATCTAGTGGAATTGTATATCTAGTAGAACATATCATGCCGCATCAAAATCAGTACTCAAAGCAGTCTCGCGGGTAGCTTCAAGATCAGCAGAGAACTTCCCCAGTTTTGCCTCTATCCTGCTCACACAGTCCGGCCCCAGCGGTAATCTCAGAATCTTCCCCTTCAGGGCACCAGCAGCTCCCTCCCCTGTGACAACCTCGAATATCCTCGCGACAGCCTTCTCCGGATCTCCCCTCTGCTTTCCAGAGGCAGTCTCGAATAAACCTAACGTGGTATCCACCGGCCCACCCTTGTATGCCTCACTCAGCCCTGTCTCGTTCTTCTGAACTGCAGACAAGAAATTCGTCCGGAAAGCGCCCGGTTCGACGAGTAGCACGGAAATATCAAACGGGGCAACTTCTTTCGACAGCGCCTCCGACAGACCCTCTAGCGCAAATTTACTAGCAGCGTACAATCCACAGCTAGGTAAACCGTCCACACCTGCAATACTGGTAATGTTAACTATGGTGCCGCTGCGATTAGCACGCATAAGCGGCAAAACCGTACGAATCATTCGGAGGGGCCCGAAGAAGTTCGTCTCCATTTGGAGGGTGGCTTCGCGATCACTGGGGTACAAAGCTGTTAGTATTATTCTATTTGACCGATATTGAGCATGGTAGTGACCCACTTTATGTCTTCAACGGCCGCTAGCAACGAGTACCCCGCGTTGTTTACTAGGACATCGATCTTGCCGTAGAAACTCTCTGCTTGTTTTACAGCCGAGGAGATGGTGTCGGGTTTGGTCACGTCTAGCTCCAGGACTTTTCCGCCCTTGCCTTGGATATTCTGGACTGCTTTGGCGGACTTGGTGGTGCTGCGAACGGTTGCTATGACGTGGTGGCCGGCTGCTAGGGCGTACAGTGACAGAGAGAAGCCGAGGCCTGAGGATGCCCCGGTGATGAGCCAGACTGAGGGTGCCATTTTTCTTGGTTACGGATGGTGAACGATGAATAATTGGTCTTGTTGTCTTGAATGAAGATGATGATGGCAACTTCATATATATGTGGCTTAGGATAAGACCCGGAGATAGCGGAGAGGGCTTGGTGGCGTTAGGATATAAGGAGACGGATATATAACAATATTGGGGGCCATAAACGGCTAGTGGATCCTCGATACGCCATCAAGCATATTTAGCTTCAAGCATCCTTCATAAATATCTTTCCGTAGCTATTTTGTTCACACAAGCTGCCTTTCTCATTTGATGTTTGTGATTTCTCAGTATCCATGAACATCGCAATATATCACAATCATTGCTATCTTCATCTACCATCCATTGGTTGAGGTCGCTGAGCAAGAGTTCTAATTGCTAAGGGTAAATTTTAGGAACAAAAGGTGGGAGTCGCGCTAAACAGGCTTCTAGACAATATTAGGAGAATCTCCTCTACCAAATAACTGACAGAAAAACAGATGGCAAAATGAAAGAGAAAAGGCGAGAGAGAAAGAACAGGAAAGGAGTAACATGACGACCATCACCAGTTGGCTTGGATATCAAGGCTATGTTCGACACAAAAGCTCAACGAGCGATTGGGGCTCATTTGACATGGCCAAGCACATGTGGCGCAGTGAGCATCAATCCAATGTTCGGGTACGCGCTATGCCGCCTCGCTTGAGAGCCAAGAAATTTCCATCCTATCACTGATAGCATTCCATGGTCTGTTACTCTGATCATTCTTGCCCGATGCTGATCCGTACCCCTAAGTGTGTGAATACGAGCCGCCGAGAGAACGGGGCATATTCGACCCACCCATCGAAACACGAGGAATAAATATAAATACAAGAATCTAGAGGTATGGCTCCAGTCTATCATGATCTTACCTCGCTCAACAAGCCCATCAATCATGGCACGTCTATATACAGGCATACTTCTAGCCTCTACTTTCTTGCTAGATCCAGTAACCGCTTACAATCGGCACACGAGGCTAGACACAATAGCAAGCAACATCGGCCCCCTTACAACGCGCTTCACCCCTCCTGCATCATGTTCCGAAATCCGCACCAGAACAATGTACAATCTCTGGCCTCAGCTAGAAATGGGCTGTGAAGGGCCGGGGGGAAACGAGTGCTGTCCGAGCAACTGGCGCGAGAATGTCTACTACAGTCCCGGGATGTGTCCAGCTGGGTATCAGACCTGCACACTACCGACCTCTAAACAGCGCATAGAAACCACGATCATGTGTTGTCCGGAGTAAGTAGAGCATAATACTAAGTTCGAAAATCCTCTCACAGGGTACTCACTCGAAATAGTAACTTCGCCTGCAACGGTCGAGGCAGCTGCACACGCCCATTAAATACCAGAGTTCACCTTACGATGACCAAACCTACGGCCACAACTACCCGGACCGCATATGCTATCACGGCGACCCCGATTCAGATCCGCTTCAAGGCCGCCGAGTCGACGGTTGTTCCTATTCCTACGGCATCCTTACAGCTACCGAGGGGATATCTTTATACCCGAGAGAAGGTCGGGATCGGGATCGGGGTTGCAGCGGGTGTCGGTTTGTTGACGGTTGGACTATACTTTTGCTGCTGTCATGGGAGGAGGCGAAGAGGTAGGGCTAGGGTGTCTACGACTCCGTTGGAGGATACCGCGTCTAGTCCTCCCAGTCCGCCAAATGTGCCTCCGCCAGCTTATCCGGGTCGAAATGATTCATGGGGAGGGCAGAAGTAGTTGTGTCTGATACACCTATCATATTTACTTATACCATGCCTCCTAGTCGGAGTTTGGAGTAGATTTGTATGTATTGTGTCTACTGAAGATTAAGGTAAGGTCAGTATCCTGGTGGTAGTTGTGCTTGAGTAATAAAGTGTGTTGGTTGGGATTCGATTCTATGAATTGGAAATAGTACTGACATATCATGTATAGGTCTACTGGACCCATCACAAGTCCGGACGATTTTCCTAGTCTAACGATTATTTTAGTCAAATAGATTCTCTGGGACAAGTCAAGAAGGGATCTAATTTGAGCTGTTAATTGGCACCGCGACTCAAAAGTACACCAACAAGCAAAAAGCCTCAGAAGGCACATTAAGTGCACTGTGAGAGGGCTGTGCACCCATGGAGCTTAGGCCAGCAGCTGGCAGCTAAGATTGCAAGTATTCTAAAAACAGATCCCTCAGTAGGATTTGAAGAGGTGGTGCAGATCTTTCCTAAAACCTTTCCAGGCACTATACTAGTATCTAGTGA
>MBFL02000321.1:0-40338 GCA_001696595.2 Aspergillus hancockii | reverse complement strand
GCACAAACCCCTCCCTAAAACCCCTCCTCTTCACAGCCCACCAAGATGTAGTCCCCATCAACGACGCAAGCGACTGGACCCACCCGCCCTTCGCCGGCCACTACGACGGCACCTGGCTTTGGGGCCGCGGTGCCAGCGACTGCAAAAATGTCCTCATCGGTCTCCTGTCAGCCGTCGAAGACCTGCTAGCCCAGGACTGGACGCCAACTCGCACCGTTATCCTTGCGTTCGGGTTCGATGAAGAGAGTCATGGGTTCCTTGGGGCGGGGGCCATTGCTTCTTTCTTGGAGAAAGAATACGGGGCTGACAGTTTTGAGTTCGTGCTTGATGAGGGGGGCATGGGTCTTGAGACTGTGGGCTCTGACGACGGGATCGTGTACGCGTTACCCGGGGTCGGGGAGAAGGGGAGTGTGGATATTGTGCTCGATCTCGCTGTTCCCGGCGGCCATAGTTCCGTTCCGCCGCCGCATACAGGGATCGGGATATTAGCGGAGATAATCTACGCGCTCGAGCGGGAGGACTTGTTTTCGCCTCGGTTGGAGGGGGCCCATCCCTCACGGCGGAAGCTGGAGTGTCAGGTACGGTATTCGCCCGACAGCGTGGAGCCCTGGCTTGCTTCCGCACTTGCGTCCAGCGACCAGGATTCAACAGCAGAGAGACTGGCTGTGTCTCGGGGAGATAAGTTCCGATATATTCTGCAGACGTCGCAGGCGGCGGATCTGTTCCATGGCGGGGTGAAGTCTAATGCGTTGCCGGAGCATGTTTCGGCGTTGGTGAACTACCGCATTGCGTTGCATCAGACGCCCCGGACGGTGCAGGAGCGGGCGGTTAGGATCATAACGCCGATTGTCGAGAAGTATAATCTTTCTTTGGCTGCTTTCCCGGAGGAGCCCGAGGGGGAGGAGGGGAAGATCAACCATCTGACTTTGTCTACGTTGAGTGGTGTGCTGTCGCCGGCGCCGGTTAGTCCTACGGCGACGGGGAAGGACGCCGTCTGGACGCGGTTCTCGGGCGTGACGAGGGCAGTTTTCGAGGCGGTGCCGAGTTTGAAGGGGAAGACGGTGGTTGTGAGTGGAGATATCATGACGGGGAATACGGATACCAGGTTCTATTGGAATCTGTCGAGAAATATTTATCGCTGGAGTCCATCGCGGGCCGGCGGCGCGCTGAATATTCATACCGTTGATGAGAGGGTTGCGATTGATGTGCATTTGGAAGCGGTCGCGTTGTATTATGGTATGTTGATTTTGTTTCTGGCCCTCTCTCCCTTTTATGCTCGGCTATACTGCATGGATGAGTACCCTTACTGACTTCTCTAGATCTCATCCGGTCTTTTGATGCCTGGGATGGTTCAGAAGATACTCTCTCGGCCGACCTCATGCAGAATTTCGATCTGTAGAAAACCTGGATATGATGGATGTAGAGATGATAGACGAGATAGGAAATGGCTGTGTTTGGTACAGAGTCATGACCGGGTGTCTAGGCGACCTATACACTCTGATAGAAGACACTTTATAGAACACACAGGTAGTCTATACTAATAAGTCGCTTTCCCTAACCTAAGTACCCGCAAATCCTCTATGTTGGTAGAACAAATGCGGTAACCCAGTAGTATTTGCAGGCCCGCCCATGGGTGCTATATATGCGAACGCATAATACAACGGCTAGTCTAAGAATAGACATAGTAAACATAAACAATTAATAATAAGGTATAGTGAGTGACTCGCACAGGGAATCAAGGTAGGGAGCCAGCCATCTATATCAGGAATCAATCCCTCGCTCAAGTAGTAACAATGCAAAGGCGCCGCCCATGACCGGCCGCGCAATGAAGACATTTCCCGGATAACTACATTCGTCAGCAGAGGTCCGAACAACGAGAGTTACAGGCAACTTACGCTCCAGTAGCGGTCTCATAAAGGTCGGTAAATGCACGGTTCGTAGGAGTTTCGTTGATCCAGGTCGCGATGAGCTTGTGGAACATGTCTTGAGTGCTCTTGGATGAGACTGCCGCTGCGAAGAGCTCCCAGTCGGCTGGCGAACGGTCAACTGTCAATTTCCAATTATAAATGGACGGTCCAACTTACTCTTAGTATATGAATGCCGAGTGTCAAGTGGGACTCCGTATGTCGCCTTCACAGTGGGATAAAAAGTGCTCTGCATGTCATAGACCGATTGAGGCACAAAGTTCAGGCCCAGTTCACGGTCAGCATATAGATTATACAGAAGCCCTGCCATAACTGTCAGTATTGTGAACATTTCTTACGCTGTCCCATACCTACCATGAGTCTCGTTGGCCCCGTATGACAGGGTCGTGTGGGGAGGATTTGCATTTTGAGCCACGCCGAGTGTCTGCCACCTTGTGATGTAGTCCTTGGCGATGCTCGAGTGATTTGCAGCATCCGCGGGGTGTGCAGTCTTATTGCTGATTACTGCCATTGCCTGAATGCCAATGATCCCCTTCAATGCGAGGTTGGTCTGGTTCCTGTGCACACTGTTAATCATCGGTGCCTATGCTCGCCATTGCTGCGTCACTTACGCCAAGGGACCGGCAAAGTCATCCGTAGAGATTTGGTTTGCTGGGTAAATAGCATCCTCGACCAGGTACCCGGTCCATTTCTTGAGTATGGGGTAATGCTTTGAGAGATAGTCATTGTCCTTCGCCTTCTTGGCGTACGCAAGGGCCATGATGACCATATTTCCACACTCCTCAAGCGGCATCCTCTCGTCATTTCCATCAGGATGACCCGTGGCATTCGGATAGTGGGATCCGATATCGTGCATTGCGTAGGTATTGGGATACTTCCCATTTTCCTGGATCTCGTAGACAGGCTTCAAGAGCAGTTTGAGGAGCTCTGGGTTCGTGTACAAGAAGATCGGATGGGCTGGGAAGATGACGTCTACCGTATTCATATTCCCATTGGAGGAGATTTCCTTCATGAATATATAGGGATCCTCTGGCGTTCCGGTCAACTGGACTGCGGCAAAGGATTGACGAACCGTAAGCGAAGTAATGGTCAGGTAGTCCTGTCCAGCGGCAGCAATGGAATCCTTGGCGATTTGTTTGTCCAAATCTGATGACAGCGAGGTTGCAGTAGCAAAATCATAGTGGAAGAAATCAAGCTACATCCCAAACGTTAGTCCCAGCTGCAGGCCCTGTGACGGAGCAGCAATGACAACTCACCGCAGCTGTCGCAGTGCTAAAATAGCTCTTCCAGAGGGAAGGCATAACAGTAGTCCCCTCGACTTTGCCACTGTATTGGATTGCTTTGTCCTGGGCAAGGCCGATGGAGAACAAGGCGCCCGCAGATGTGCTCACCGACCCAAAATCACGAGAAAACCCAAACACGGGCCAGTTTGTCGAGATAGCACGGTAGTTTTTGTCGTCCGAATTTGCCAACTTTCCGTTCTTTGCGAATGCTGCTCTTACATCAACATCCGGCCCCGCCTGGTAAGTAAGGCCGTTTCCATTATCTGTTGCCCAGTACCATTCACCCCACTCCGCTTGGTCGTTGCTTTCGGAGAAGAGGAGCTGGGTTTGACGGTAGATTTTATGATATGCTACGCCTTTGTCTGTGACACCGTAGTCCCACTGGGCGATGGCGTTTCGGTCCCCAGACACCCATTCTAAGACGCGGTTAGATGGATTCTGGTTCATAACAAGTATTCCCGTCACTTACCCGCCGAGATATCGGCGTACAGCTGTATATCATGAGCTTTACCGTCGATGGATGCGACATCTACGTCCAGATAGGAAAATATAAGGGACTGCCTTCGGAGATCATTCGGTGTGATCGGGGAAAGGAACGTCACGTTCATTTCCACCATATCTCCCACGCGCATCGTGAAGACGCTCGAGGTCGAGGTGTACTCATAAGCAGTCTGGTTCACCGTAGTTGTTCCAGGGAGACCCATCCACGTGTAAACCGCACCATCGACACGGATCTGACCAGCCCAACCATTGATCTGGCCTCTGCCACAGAAACCACTATTTAGCCAAGTATACAAAAGGGGTCAGTCGCTATTCTTGAGGGCCACTCACAACCAGAAGATGGGCCATTGGCCGGCCAAGTATCCCCCATTACCGCCATCCTGGCCCGCAGAGAGCCATGTACTCAAATACGGCGACTTAACCGTCAAGGGCAGCGCTGGCGGCCTTGCAGGAGAGAACGTTGACGCTGCTCCTGTATATGACACCAAGGAAGCCACCAAGAGACAGAGCGAGAAGAAATACATTGTGATCCGGGACGACGAGAGTTAAGCAACGTGCATCCTTCTTTATATACGCGTTTGATTTCCAAATTGTTGTCGGTCTCAAGGACGAAGAATGAATTTTGATCCAGGTCCGCCTAGAACGTGTCAAACAGAATGTGGGCCGGAGGAATGCTGAGTAGAATTCCAGGCACACTTATATAGTTGGCCGAGGCCGCATACCGAAAGAAAGGGGAGAGTCAAGGAGGGACTAGATTTGCCATGGAAGTTTAGCACAAATTTCATGACGGTCCAGAAAGAAACGCGGCATGGAGACAAGCACGATAGGAATGCCTCGGGACATTCATCGCCTGACCTGTCAATCCCCGTGTGGAGGGACTCAGGCGGTCTCGAGCCGTCTGCCCGAGACAGAGAAGAGACCCAGAATTCCAGAAGGAAGAACTGCCATTGGGTGGTGGAGGAGATCGGAGATTACCATGCAAGGGTGAGCAAGAGTATGTATGTACCTTATAGTTAGCCGCTCGGCCTCGACCACTCGTCGACCAGTGCGGTCTGGAGCTGCAGACGATCTGATGGAGGCCGCCCGACACTAAACCATGATCGTACTGGTTTTCAGATCCACCTGAGCAAACAAGTCGAGGACCAAGAGACACTAGTGGCTGGTGACTATGGGGTAGTCCAGTTAGTCTTCGGCCTCGATATGAGGGGGAGAAAGCATATGACTTACCTTGGTGGGTGAAGGGAAGAGAGTCATACCCATCTTATATTCATCGCAATAAAAACTTTTAACAATGAGAAATGCGGTAAGGAGAAGGGGGAGACAGAAAGAAGATTAGAGATAACTCGCGTTCAAAGGAGGGACTAAGAATAGAAAAGCTCTTTCAGCAGGGGAACCGCATCAAGCAGGGAAACCAAGTTCAACCGAGATCTGCAGTCGGTTCTAGGATGAAACAACCGGAGGTAAAAAGAAACCAACATGAGCCTGAGGCAAGTACAGAGCGTCAGTGATCCCCTGTCCCAAAAAGGAAAGTGGTACACTAAACTAGCGGAAGTACTACCTCAGGCACATACAATCATACATTATACATACAGTGCCCAAGGGCGATGGGGTCGAAATATTAAAAGAACTCTCGTGACTGCAGGAAGTACTGCCGAACCAATCATGATCGATGAGAGGGTAGGATTAATGATAATACTACAAAGTGCAACTTGATATTGAAAGAGGAAACTATCTTGCGACATCTTCCCGTGACCGACAATTGTGATGCCATCAGATGAGAGAAATAAACAGCAAAACCTATCGAACCTGCAGTGTGACCTCCTTTTCCCTGCATCAAATGGGACACAGGAAAGGGCACGACCATCACTGGTTCCCACCCCACATGATCCATCGATTTGCCGCAGGAACCGAATCATCGTCCGGTTTGACTTCCCGCTGCAATATCAATCTCTTCTACTACTATAAGCAAAACGCCCCAATGATATCACGACGCTTTGACCATCACTCTAGGCTTTTATAGGTGATGGTTTCTGTAAGGGAACTATTCCACCAATTGGTCGCTTGGATATACACAAAAGCTCTCTGTCTTTGTTACTGACCATGTACTGTGAACATATCCACCGAGAGAAAAAAAGGCGCACGGCAGACAGGGATCAGGCAGCGAGGCAGTTAATACTCCGTCAAGATGTAACACGTTAAGACAATTATTGACACGGCGGAGGTCACAGATACAACTAGAGTACAAACAACCTGGTGAGGTCCCTAAGCCTCGCTCTTTCTTCCCTCCTTTGTTCCTCTTCACCGTCTTCTTACTTTAAGCCTTTGTTCTATATGGAATATCTGCGCATGCATAATTATAATCAAAAGTCATTAAATCATCAACACGATACAATATCACATCAAATCATCAAATCATAGCCAAACCCGCAATAGTACATACAAAACCTTCAACCCTTCTTCGAAAGCGCCTTAGAACTACGCGCCAACCCAATACAGAACTCCCCCCACTCATCTCCACCGCTAGTCGACAACACCTCCTCCGCGATCGCCTCCTCGAGTCGCTCCCCGTATCTCCGACGAAATTCACTTTTCACTTCCTCCAGATGTCGTGGCTCCCAGTGCAATCGGACCAGGCGAGAGATTAATAATTCCGATCGCTCCTTGCCGGTCCGTGATTCCCGAAGGGCCTGGTGGAGAAGGAGAGCATCGCGCATGGGCCGGTTGATGACTCCGTTGAGGATGTGTGCGAGAGTTTCGCCCTGTTTCTCCAGTTAGTGGGTTGTGTCGCCTTGCGAGCAAAAGAAAACAATAAAACAAAAAGCATAGGCCAAGCGCATAAGAAGACTCACCACAAGGTTCTGAGACTTGGCAATCATGGCCCGGGCGAAGTTTCGCCCGTAGAACTTCTCATACGCTCGGAGAACCTCTCGCAGGTGGGAGTCGCTTCGGCGGACAATGATATAGATCATGGCGGTCTCACCCCCATGCCGCGACACCAAAGCCTTGTGCAGCTCGTGGACGTCCCGTTCGACCAAGTCCGCATCGAGGCGCTCGCGCTCGCTCTGTCGGGTTTCCTCCAGGGCTAACAGAACTGCCGTCCGAAATTTGTCCGCCTTCAGTTCAGCTTTCATGCACTTCTCCAGGCTATCGAGGTATCGCGAGTCCCGGAAACATTCTTTGATCGCCCGGATCTCACTGTTGCTGCGGCCAAAGAGCGACTCAATCAGCAGCTCGCGCCGGGACGTGCTCGACTGATAGTAGCAGTTGGCCCAGAACGCTTCGGATTCCCACCGACCCAAAGCGGTCGCGTAGCACACTTTGCCGAATGTGCTATTGCCCAACTTCAGCCGGATGTGCTTGGCAAGATTAATCCCCTTGCCGTGCAGCTTCACGTGCTTCTTATACTCCGCACGGAGGTCCAGAATCTCCTCGCTAGTCAAATGGGGCAGTACACGGATGAGTGCTTTGTTGTCAATACTGCGTGTATGGGATAGGGCTTCCTGGATAGCCATCGCATCAGGCTCGGGGTCATAGAAAGATACCTTTTTGCGGGGAGTGCTGGGTTCGATCAACATCACAGCTTGTTCTTGCGAACCATGTCGTTCGGATCGCACGCGACTGCTCTCTCGCTTGGAGCGATCGCTTTTCGGCTCCTTCAGTTCCCTCTCATCCTTCGATTTCTTCCTCCGATGCTTTCCACGCCCGCTACTGTCGGAACCTCCGTCAAGAGGTTCTAGGTCCGACACGTCTTCGTCCCGTTTAGAAGGAATGACAATCGGGGACGGCATTGGAGATATACTCTGATAAGTACCCTTGTACGGCTCCAGCATCGGACTAGCCGGTCGGAAGCCAGGATCGGGGCCTCCGACCGATAGATTATTGCCCGAGATGGAGTGACTAGCAGGGCGATTTCCAGTTCGTTCGCCAGGGGTGATCTCGACATACTTCTGCTCGCTCTCCATCCGGCTGGTGGGGATTTTTGAGGAAGAGAATTGTGGCGCGGCGGAGTATTTAACGTTCGCGTATTGCGATGGTTGATTCTTCTCCAGTTCACCAGGCTTCGAGTATTGAGGGTTCGTTGAATACGAGAAGCCCTTTGATGTGTTCTTGGAGGTATACTGAACCTTTGGATCAACTTGCGCATACTGAAAAGGAGCCGGGTTGGCATACGGGGTCTGGGATGCTGCGCCGTTCGATGCAGCGCGCTTATGGGTGGGAGAACTAGCAGTAGGAGCATACACAGGGGCGCCGGACATAGAAACAGGGCGACCGTTCCATGACGCATAGGGATTTGACTGTGTCTCGAGATTTGCATACTGAGGCATTGGAAAGCTAGGTGCCGCGGTTGTGGCCGGTATTCCGGGCTGGCTTGACGGGAACGCACCAGGTATGTATGGTCCCCCGGCTTGCGATGCGGGTGGCACAAATCCTGGGCGCTCACAGTCTGGAATTGGTGCCCAGTTCGATTGCGCAGTAGAGGCAGTGGGAGAATCGACATGACCGCCCGGCCACCTTGAATCAGGTTGCGTATGGTATTGCCCGGGCACCGCATATTTGAACGCGCCGGGTGTCGCGTAGCTAGGGTGGCTGCCCGGTGCTTCCTCGTTTGCGCCATTACCAGGACGTGATGACCCCTTTCGAGAATGACTGTCTCCAAGTAGCGCGCCCGACATCATTGCCCCGCCGACCTGTGAGGTCGAGGTTCGGGGTGAAGCCGTGTACCCGTAATAGCTGCGCTCTAACCCTCCGGAAATATCGCCATAGGCAAGCGCCTCGTCGTCTGTTTCCGAGTAGGCATCGTCCGAAGGGACATCGTAGCGAACCGGACGAAGATTAGGAGACCGGGAGTAGATCTTTTGATCGCGTAGGTACGCATCGCGGTCCGAATCCGACCCAGAAGAGCGATGGCGGGAACTGGCCCGATAAGGGAGCGGGTTGGCGCCTCTGCTCCTCGACCTCGAACGGAGATATTCGTCCGCCGGTTCAGAAGACAGATATGTATTGACCCCTTGTGAGGGAGCGGCAGACGCGCGAGATCTGGAACGATGTCGGATGCGGCCGCTGGGAGACTTGGAACGCCCACGCGACCGTGGGTCGTTAACCTGGAGTGACATGGATGACAGCGACTGGAACCAGCGATCGCAATGAGGAAACAAACCCAAAAGTAACGACGATTCAACACAGAACCCCACTCAATTTCAAGTTCAGTGAGTGTTTTGCGACAAGAGAAGGTCGGTTGCAACCAAAGTCGCACTGTGGAAATCAAGTGGATTGAGAGGAGAACAACAACAAGGGACTCAAGTAGTGAACAATGGTAAGAGAGTAAGAAAATGAGGAGAGCGCGAGCAAGTCACCAGGCACACTCCACTATCTTATTTTGGATTTAGTTTTTTTGTGGCCGAGGCTGGCGGACATAATCTTAGCAGTGATCATCAGCGTCGCGTCCCAGTTCAGCTGAAATGGCATTCAAATAGTTTTCATCGAATAGCGCCTCCTCAGGCGCCGACCGCACTTTGGGTACAGAAAAAGAAAAAGCAAAGATGGTCAAGGCCATTGGATCCTGGATACAGTAAACTCCCACACTCTCCAGGCTTTTCCCCTCGCATCCCTACCAACTGGTACCTACCTAATTCCCGTGGTGAACGAACAAATCACGTCTGACCGCCTCTGGGAGCCGCATAAGAGCTACTGCATCCTATGAAGCTGACGGGAATTAACTCCAAACCCGCCAGCTGGGCGGTCAGTTCTCACAAATGACAGCAAGCCCCACCAGGGCAACACCGTAGCGTCTCGTATCCCAGCGAATCGCCCTTCGACTTCTCCCCGGAGTTGCCGCGTCCTACAGCCTCAGTGATTGGTCCTCGGGGAAACTGGTGTGCCGATCCATTCTCTGCAAGATCAGATCATTGGTAGGTGTGGGAGGACGGGCGATGATTGAATCGTACAGGCAACAGAGGACTTGGACCACCATATATCTACATGGTATTACTCTACTAGAGCCATCAGTGTAACAACCACCCCCGCAATGGTTGGCCCCGGGACGGTTACCTACATCATCGGGGAGGATCTAGATCTCAAAAAAGACTCTCTCAAGCCGACAAATCACAATCTGGTTTGGTATCAAGCAAGATAGAGACAGGCGAATCAAGGGGAAGGGTAAGGTACAAATGATTCCATGCTCAGAACGGGCGTCTCCTCGCCAACCAGGAGCAATTATGAGAGCAAAAGAGTTGGAGGCTACTAGAATTGATACAGGAGTGTGAAGGGGATGTAAAAGGGGCAAAAGGCAAGATTGGGTAAAAGGTAGGCAGGGTAAGACGATAATCCACGGAAATCAGTTGAGAAGAGAAAAAAGACATGTGTCACGGTCGGGTGCTTCCAATCGAAGACGTCGAAACATCAGGGGTAATATCAGTAAGAACATCAAATGGTATAAGGAGAGAGTCAACAGAGGGCCACACAATGGGGAATCAGAAACAAAGATAACACTTCTATCAATCATGCTTTTGAGGGCGATAGAAACAGCAAGAGCTGTACCCAAGACAAGTGACTTCGCTGACTGGAAATCGGCTCAATGGTCATTCGACTTGCCCACAGGCGTTCCGTGTTGATCTCGGGTCGTCCCACGTTCAAGAATGATACTGAGAAAGGAAAATAATAAAGGTGAAAAGAACATGAAGTAGAAACTTGTGCACGGAAGTGAGAATTACACAGCTGGCCGTTAGTCTCGGATCAACCAAGATTCCAATTCTGCGATTTGCAATAAGAAAACCGATCCAGATAGTCGGGGGTAATCGACAAGTAGAGAGGGGCTTTGCGCTCATGTGGAGATTTGCATTCGGAATGACTCTTGATTCACTGGCGGCACCAAGCAGAGGCAAAGTACCATTACCGTACTCGAGGTCCCTGGTCAAGGGGACCGAGTCTTCCAGCATATACCTTCTTCGGTAGACCATGGCTGGGAATAGGAGCCTTGCGATTCAAGCGGCTAGTTCTCCACCGTTCGTACCAGACCACTCGGCTGGCCTCGCGAAGCTCTGTGCGCCAGTCGCTGAACACAGATTCCTTGAGCCGGACAAAATCACAGTGCTCGGGGTCGTAAGGGTCAGCGAATCCCCAAGGGAATCTGCGACCGACCGGTTCATCGCCGGCCGCGAGTGAGTGCGGATCAGGTGACAAGATGGAGAATGGCAGAATCTGAGAGGGGGCCTGCGTTCCAGCCCCCTGCGTCGGTGAGCTGGGGGCTTTACTTTGTGCGTCCCCATCTTCCTCGGGCGTGTCCTCCGCATCCTCGTCTTCGTCGGCGCTCTCAGAAGATGTGTACTCCTCCTGGTCCTCCAAGGTAAGTATTTCAAGCGGGTCAATGTTGGCCTTCTTCAAGCTATCCCAAACGGCCTTTCTCAGATACGACATATGAGCCGTGGTGATGGTGTCAGCCTTGCTAATAACAGGGACGACGGTGGTCTTCCCCAACACGGTTCGGAGCACTTGAACGTCAAGATTCTCATCCAGAACACCAATGACGGGCGCGTCGGTCGTTTTCGGGGTTCCTTGAGCTGCTCTTTCAGCGGCTGCGATATTCTCATCCAAACGTACGGGATCAAGAAGGAGGAAGGTGCAGTGGATATGAGTGTCTCGCACTCCGGGCGAGCGAATGACTTTCATCTCTTCGTTCAAGGTCTCCTCGAATTTACTTTCCAAGAAGCCGGTCACGCCCCGCAACTGGATGTCGACGATATTTCTCTCAAAGCCTTGAGAATCCCACAAAGTCAGTCCAATCCGTTCCCCGTCTATTTCTGTTTCTAGATATTGAGAAGTGTAACCCTGGTTAGCAGGAGCGTGACGATCTTGGTACTCCATTTCCTCGGCAGGACGAGAGGGGTGCTTGTGGGCTGGCATGGCCAAAGACCGCCGGAGGAAATTAAGAAACGATGTCTTGCCGGAATTGCGGGCACCAATGACAAGGATGCTGCGCAAACAGTCAATACGTATCTTAGAGGGAATAGGGCGATTCACTGCGACTTACTTGTAGGGGGTTGGGTCCTTGCGCCGACGCAATCTGCGCGGGTTGTTGACGGTGCTCATCGCGCTGCTCGCATAGCTATAACGCCCTCGGTGTGTCATGCTTTCCGTGCGTGCGTAGGGATCGTAGTCGGTGCTCATGGAGCTGCGGGATGGAGGCTGTTGTGGCTGTTGACGTTGGGGCGACGGGGTGTTGTTCGAAAGAGTTGCACCGTTGTCGTGACGCTCTTCGCCCCCAAAGCTCTCGAGCACAGGGGCGGGCGACAGGTCGGGCAGACGGGGAGGGTGTTTCGGCATCGATTCCTGTCGACGGAGCTCCTCATCCATTGCCTGCGCCTTGGAGTTTTTCTTGCTCTTGCTTCCTAGTGGTTCTGTTGACTTGGAGCGACGGAGAAAACCTAAAGAGGAATTTCTGCGTTGATCTTTGGTTGAGCCGTTCTCGTCAGCGGAAGGGTCATTGAGCCCGGGACTCCGGAGACCTGGAGTTGCGGTGGCCATCGGGAGTTGTCGTATTTTCGGGTGGCTCTTTCCAATCACCCGATCGTTGGTAACACGGATGGGGTTCGGAAGTACTTTGTCGCAAAAGTGGGGTAATTGGGAATTGGTGTCTCAGATAAAAGGGACGGCTTTGCCAATAGAGTATCCTATTCACTCTCTAACCGTGGTGTGGTCTCCTGCAGGACGGTACAAGGGACCGACTTTGTTGATTGCGTTACCTAGCAACTTCTCCCTCAAAGTCAGTCAGTGTATCGGAGAGTGACACCAGGTATCATGTGAATAGCCCATGAAATCTCCTATTCGGTTCTCATCAACAAACTAAATGGTGACAAAAAAAAAAAAGGACTTACAGTTCCTGCGATGATAAAGCTGTCGCTAAGCCGCTCTCAACCAAATCTAGCTATGTATATCTGTCTCGGAATTCAGTTGCACCAGTTTTTGCTTCTATGACAAGACTCTTTCAAATATCGCGATTGATTTCTCTATACGTATCAGAATGGGAGCGCAAAGTTCAATAGTGCCACAACGGGACACTGAAGAGTCGATATGTCTGGATTCGTGAAATCGAAACTGACGACTGACCAACGTCCACAAGCCCAGCAAGTGTCGGTTGGGATGAGCACAGTGTCTTTGCTAGAGGACAACGAGAATTGAACTATCGAATGAAGTGTCGAGACTGATGCCTCAGCTCGAATGAACTATATTCGGCTTCTTTTTCCTTTTCTTTTCTTATTTTTTCTCTTTCTTTGATTCGCGATCTTAGCCCGCGAATTAGAAAAAAGAAGATGGTGAAGTAACCTGCTCACAGCGTCCGACTGATGCGGCGCATAAACATGAAACGCAAAGAAAAGGGGGAGGGAAAATAAGAATTGAGGAGGCCAGTCAAACAAGAGAAGTGAAACGAGAGAGATTGATGGCGTTGGAAGGCTGATGATGATCGGCCTGCGAACGGATATTAAAGGACAATACTTTTCCCTCTATCCGAGATGCCAATATCTGGGGGTTCAGCGCAAACGGGCAGGAATCACCAGAGCTCAAACTGCTGTGGTGGTGGTTGTCACGCTCGTCTAACCGTCAGAGCTCACAGATGAGGATGTTGATCTTTTGTTGTTTTTGCTTCTTTTCTTTTTTTTTCGTCTTGTGGATGTAGTTCTTTTTTCACCCAGGCAGAGAAGAGGCTCGAGAACCTCACTGCGAAGATTCAGGGGCAAAGCCAAAGCAATGCACTGATTTTCCCGCACTGCTCTAAAAGTCTTTTAGGTTAGGTTGGGCGTTGAGCAGTCCTTCTGACTGGATGCTGTTAAACTTAGGTGTAGCCGGGGACCACTAGCCGGTTTTGCGATTACAGTAATAATTATGGATGGAAGGACAGCAGCAGTACCGGGGAGGTTAAGGGGTTCCAAATGTTCCTTAGGAATGGGCACTTGTACCACTTGGAGTTTGCAGTTGGAATGCTTGAGCAGGCAGCGAACAAGGCAATTGACGCAATGGTCGATCCCCGTCCAACTTGCCTCATCAGCTCTAGAGTGTCATGAGAAGCTCTTTGTAGGTATTCATCGATCCAAAGTAAACAAACGGAGGAACCTTCGCAGTTAGATCCATGGAAGTATGAATACGAGAGTGGTACGATACTAACTTACGTAAGGTCCACTTAGCTTTACACAGACTTCTAACAATTTAACTGCACCCTTTTTGGCCCAATCTTCAGATCAATTGATGATCAATCCACACGTGGGTATTTTTGACACCCCTCGAGTCAGCTTAATTGAGGAGAATTCTGCATATGCCATGCATTCCCGTCCGCTCCACACACGTATTTAGACAAGCACCTTCTTTAAATTAATCTTAATCTCAATTGTAAGGCAAGTCCTAAAAACCATGATCACTCAAAGACGAGGCACTGTAATGTCTCACAGTGCTTACCCCTATTGACCTCATGTACCGAGTAGAACTGGTTACACGGTACTCTACCTAAGCGTATTGATACCGTATTTCCGAGATAGGTTTCTTTGGATCCCAGGCCAAAAGTGCTCTGATTGGCTATGCCTCGGAGCTTTACCCTCCAAGGGCGAACCTCCTCCCGCACTCGTGTTCTCCGTCGGAAGCTACCTCACCAATAAGCTCCCTCCCTCACATTTGCACTGCTTCCACTTAGTAGGCCCCTACTTATGTGTTTCTCTATAAGGTTCAATACTCAGGTAGGGTAAGCCCCTGAGGAAAAGTGAACTCAGCCCATAAACCACTGGAGACGCTCAGTAAGCAGATATACTTCTATACATACAGAGGACCTGACTGTATTCAAGCAGAATACGGAGGCCCCAACTTGTTCTTCCCATCAAACACGCGATACTCCAATCCATCCATTATCTCCTCAATGCCTTCAACAGTGCGTATCTAGAAATAATCACAAAGGAGGCCCTCACTTTCCCAAGAAAACTTTTTTTCCGAATCTACCATAAAATGTCCACATACATTAATAGCCAACCTCTCCCTCTCCCCCTCAAACAGCGACTCTCTAAAGTCAATCAAAATCGAGGTCCCGCAATTCAAGCAAAACTCATGGGGTTCCGCCATATTCCCAAATCGATACTAAGCGAGCTGGTCCTCCCCATTATGGAACACCACGTCCGTCCGGAAAGGGTAGACAAGGAGGTACCCGTTTTTCGTGCAGATCGAGCAATTACACCTGTTGACACTGTTGTTTTTAAAGATGGTACGGAAAAGGAAAAGTTGGCGGAGCCGCAGTGGCAAATGGCGTTGTAGGTTTCCATTACACTGGGATGGGAAATAATGGGTCGAGGACTTGATGGTAGACTTATGGTCTTTACCCCGGAGCATCCATATGACCGAGTCCATGCGTCTATTAAGTAGCCATGGTCATGCTGACGAGGCTTGTTCTGTTACCCCTGTCTCGTACATGTGGCAGGGGGCTGACTACATTAACCTGTCGTTATCATTAATATACTGTTATCTTTGATAGATAAAATGGTGGAGCCACTGACCAATCTACCTACTGGAAGTCTAGGGAATGCCCCAACACTCATTAAGCCCCAGGTTGCATGTATACCTCCTTGCTATAGTAGATTTTTCTGAGTAGAGGTGAAGTATATCAGTATATCGCCGTCCGAAGTAGGTCACTACGTCCTCAATAAAGCAATCCATCTAGCTCCTCAGTTACCCACAAAGAAGTGGAGATAATCATTATCGATCTGAGGCAGGACGAAGCGAGATAAGATGGCTCGCGCGCTGACTGTTTATTCTGATAAGGGAACCAATATGCCACAGACTGTATCATCCTCTTCATGACCAGAGGTAAAGAACATGTTCTTCTATAGGACTCTATGGACCTACTTGTATACACGAACGCTTACAGTGAGCTTGCGATGAGTAAGTACCATATCGAAATGCTCGAATTGAGTAATCTAAATATAACACTACGTCACAAGAGGTTAGAGCCCCTTTTTGCTTTCTTGGTCTCACCGCTAGAGATTAGTGATCTTTTAGTACAGCCCTTCGAACTCCATGCAATGCATTTGGTTCATCCGCGTCTTCTTTTGTGTGACCGGCATGTTATTGCGATCGCAAATTGCCATGTCGATCTTCATATTATGTGACTCAGGTCAAATCAGAGCCTTTTCTCCACTTTCCACCTAACAGAGCTGATATAGAACATGTTCGAAGCCTCCCTTATGGGGTTCATCCCGCGAGATTATTTACCCTTGGTTCCACACCCAACTGATTGCGATCGTTGAATGAGCTGATGTCAAAATGCACAATGGCCGTTGTGGGAGTAGTAGTAGATCCGCCAATACTAATGATCTTCATTGTCGACAATGCTCTTCTGACGTCTGATTCTGCCAGACACGGAAAGGAAGAACAACGCATGGATTGCCCGGACACACTTTCTCTCTGACCAGCTTCTTAAACTTCGGTCCATTCGGCCCTGCGGCGTACTTTTTCTGTCCAAATAGTTGCGGACCTCCCGGCAGAGCATCCTCTCCCCACTGGCCGTCAAAGTTCAACCAGCTGACCGGATCCTCGGGGCCGTAAGGATGGAACGATCCCTTCGAAGCGTCGAAGTCATACGCATAGGCGCTCAGAGTTGGGTCCCAAAGCGTTCCTTCGTCAGTATAGTCCACAAGAAACCCATTAGGAAGATTGAGACCAGGGATGGTGTGATCGTGCTTCCTGGTAAGTGCGATCCTAACCTTAGCATCACATCTTTCACGACTGAATGTCGCTTGAGGAAACGTACCCAGGAACAGCGTAAACCGCATGGGTGCCATTTCCTACATATGCAATCGGCCGCTTGCCCTTTTTATCCGTTGCTCCATACGTGAACGCCTGACCTGAAGCGTGCTGGCTGTACCAGATTGCTTGTGGAACACCATCCGAAAACCGGATCATGTTATGCTCCCTATCAATTATCAGGTCAGCTTAGAGCACTGCGGACTTGGTTCTCTTGTGACCGACCAGTCTCCGACATGGTCCCCAAATTCCATTCCCAATACCGTGTTTCCCTGGTTATAACTACAAAGCTGGTGAGCAGGATCCAACTCAGTCCAGATGCCAGCATCACTCACGCGTAGAAATAAAAATAGAAAGCGTCTAGAGTGCCATCGCCGTGGTCTCGAAGAACTAATGCTGAAGAGACAGCATCATTTATCCGCCCTTCTTGATCTGGTTTGACACCATCAAACCATGATGGCAGATGATCAATGCCTTCCTTGGAAGACAGATAAACACTCGTGTTACCGTGATCGTTTAGCTGGTCTAGATTATCCAGAGTTACCGGCGATGGGGCACCCTCAATCGGCTTCCAATCCACCAACGGTGTAGTGTGTGTAAGCTGCGCCCCAATATCCGACGGGTTGTATGCTTCCTCGCTATGTAACCAGAGCAGCGGTGCTGATATTGTCAAAGTGCTGTGCTAAAGAGGTCTTTCTGAATAAACTCACCATATTCCAACACGTATCTCGGTATCGCTGTTGCGGTTAGATCTAACGGAGCCACATGGGACATCGTTTCTGTGGAATGCAAAGGCTCCGCACCCAGTAAAGGTACCTGAAGCAAAGAGGAAAACCACCGAAGACTAGAGTGCCACATCTTGACCATAGTGATATAAGGTAAGAGATGCTAGGGCATGTTTACCTTAGACTGATCGCAGGATTCATAATCGTTTTCACCACTAGCCAACGCTCCTTCCCTTTGAAAAACCGCACTTTACCGGCTTTTAAGGCATCCAAGCTCAGCCCTATGCCAGTCAGAGGGGGTGAAATCTAATGACCTGTCATCAGAGGTGGAAGAGTGATGCAGACTGCATAACGCAGCTGGTCCTCTGACTACCCCCAATATCCCGGCTACCACATCCGATTGCTTCACCCATGTCTCATGTACTGACTGAACCCAACGCCCCAGCTGACATGTCCCAGAGCGAATGCCCTCCTTCCTCATGGCCACACAGCAGATAAGACTCAAGCGGATCGAACCATATCTTATCCGCGAGAAATTTATCCTTCGCTACAGTTTTGATCCGATAGATTAATTCAGCCCTTCACGACTAGCCAAAGTCCTCGCTGCATTAGAATAATACTAAGCATACTCTACAACCAATGATCCATGTCCGAGGCCGAACGTGGCTGCGATTGACAGGTCACGCACATAGGCACAATCCCGTGATATCATCAGGAATGCCTCGCAACCCTTTCCCGGTGGTGATCAGTCGGCCCCATACGTAGTGTGCCTAATGACTTCACTGCCTCGCATAACACCCGAATAAGTTATAACAACCCTGCAACTGCAACCCAACATTCCAATCATTTCTAGAACGTCACAAATCATCACCCTACCTACCTATTCATTTACAAAGTCAGCAGTTACATTAGCATCAGAAATTCACTTTACATTATCCAAATAAACTAACATATACCACTAAAAACTCCCCTTCACCTCCCCACCAGCCTCAGCCTGTTTCTTCCTCTCCTTCATCAACTTAAAAACCCTCAAATCCAACGGCACCCTATCCCCCAACCACGTAGCCCGCTGTGTATGATTCCGCTCCTCCTCCTCATCGTCCGTATTCGGATGAAGAAGAGCACTCAGCGGCCCCCGATTAATAACAAGCCAAGGGATGAACGCCCCGAACTGAGCGGGCGTGAAGAGATTGACTTCGAACATGGCGATGGGATGAGGCCCGAGTGGTCCTTCGAAGAACCGGTAGATTCGTAGCTCGGGAACTATCTCCAAGTTAGCCTATGGTAAGAATTGAAAATGGGAGGGAAGAAGAATAAGGAGGTGTTTACATTCACGGCGAACCCTCTCGTACAGGGCCTTTGCGTATGCTACTTGGTCGGGGTTATTCTGTGCATTATTGATCATGTCAGTTGCTACGATTGGTGTGTTTTAATCCCAGATTACAAATTGTAAATGGGCCTGGTGAGAAACGGACCTGGAAATGATATATGTGGACATCAAAGCCCCCGCGACGATCCTTGGCTAGCGGATCGGGGAATTCCTCATATGATTTACTCAGGATGCCGGTTTGGGGGTTCTTGATGGATTTGCCATCTTCGTTTAATTCCCTGTGGATGCCTGATTAATCCCTGTTTGGGAATCCTAAAGGTTCACATCTCCGATGGATAGCGGAACTGTACTTACAAAGGGAGCGGCTCCAGATTCTCGTACCCCACCAATGGGGACGGATATGAAAAGGCGAATGCGTCTGTCATTATGGTGTATTCCGCAGGTGGGGTGAGAGAAGTATGAGGAGAAGCAAGTGGGACGGACAGATTGAGGTGAGCCGGGTTGGATATATGTATAGATCGCGGCGGGGAGATAATCTCCGATGTACAGTGCTAATCTGGGATATTGTCGTAATCAAGGTTTATTAAGGTAGTATGTATTTAGTAATTGTGCTTATTTGTATAGGGTGAATAAGTAAGCTATTGCAAATGTCAATGGTGTGATTATGTGGATTTCTGGTGATATCCTGGAATTAATTAGAATTGCGGAGGTTCGTTCCGCACTCGAACAAAAGCGCGGAATGGAAGGATTTGCAGTGTCTTGGCGTTTAGCGGCTTTGCCCCATGGGTCTGGCACGGACTTTCTGATGAGATCAGATGTGATATGATAAGATTTTTTTTTTTTTTTTTTTTTTTTACGTTTACCTTTTTCTTGGTAGGCTACTAAAGCAAGCTTTACTTTTTAACTAGGGTAAATGTGGTTGGTGTACGGGGTTCTTCAGTAAATATCTGTGTTGATTTACTATACTCCGTAGCCCTCCGAGATATATCTCTGCACGTGCTCCTGTACTAAATATCACCCTATATTGGGGATCAGCCGATGGAAAGTCAATATAGTCTTCTCCATTATCATCATGATTCATAGCAAGCTTCCAGTGCCTGAAGGATAGCCAAATAGTAAATACAAAATTAACAAAGTCACCAATGGTACTGAGTGACTCCAACCGGTCAAACGCCGAACCCGAAATACGCTGATGTATGTAATAACTACCACAAAGCCTTAACATCAATATGTCCGTCCTCATTAACATACTTTCCGCGGTCCCATTCGCGACCCTCGCCTTTCTTAGACCATTTCACGTCCTCGACTTTATCCTCAGACTCCCTAGTAGCAGGGGTGGTGTTGCTTTTCCACTGCTTTACAAAAGCGTCATCAAAGCCAGCCTCGCGTAGCCGGTCCTCGCCTCTCTGCTTCCAACGGGCTCGGTCACGAACTGCTTCAAGAGCGATTTCCCAGTCATCGTCTCCAGTCATGAGACCGGCTACAGGACGGCGAGTGGGCTTGCTGTCAGTCGCATCGTTGTCTTCTGGGTGCACATCTAAAGTAGGATCGTAGTCGGGCGCGAAATGCGCATCAATGTTGCTCATATTGGGCTTGTAAGCACCACGTCCACGGGAACGTATCGGCCCTGCACCATCCGTTTGCGGAGGTAGGGGCCCGACAAGGTCCTCAAGAGGGTCCGATTCATACCCCGACGGCTGATCCTGGACATTCGCCGTAGGAAACAGCGATGATGCCTTGTGTCTAGTCGTAGAGTCCTTCTCCGAGAATTTCTGTTCACGAGAACTGTCGCCACTTAGGCGCTCCCTATCTCTGCGCCTGCGTCGATCATGAGCTTCGGGCGACCCAGACCGAGATCGAGACCGAGACCGAGACCGAGACCGTGAAGATGACCTGGAACGCCTCCGCTGCCGATGATAGCGACTACGAGATTTCGTATCGCGGTCCTCATGCGGAGACCGACTTCGCGGCCTGGAATAGGACCGATGCCGACGATTCTTTCTAGATGGTCTGTGCCGGTCTCCGTCTTCGTCGTATGAATCACGCCTCCGTCGGTGCCGATAGGAACGATCTCTCTCCTTCGAAGCGGAGCGACTCCGATGTCTCCTTCGATAGGAACTATGCCTTTCCTCACGGTCCTCTCTTCTGTCTCGGTTCGACTCGCGACCTTCCGATCGACGTTGGCGGCTTTGGTGATCTCTATTGGAATCATGCGACAAAGATGTAGGTTGGTTCCGTAGTTGTCGCATTCGTTCCCTGGCTTCCCTCTCTTCCTTCCGCTTTAAGGCCGCATTGTGGCTGTCAGTCTCTTTGATTATATGACGTAGGAATCGTGTGTTTGGTTTTGGAGCGGCACCTGTAGGCCTATGGCGACTCTCCGTTAGCATGTGTATGTTTAGCAAGTGGAAATGACAATTTACCTTTTCGGCATGTAAGCGCCCATACCCAGCGCAGAATATTTCGAAGAACTATCCCGCGCCTCGGTTGTGAGTACCTGCGCAACATAGTCATCGTCAAGGCTGCCATTCGCTCTCCCCGTATTGGGAGGCATTGTAGCTTCCGAAGTGGTGGCTGCCCGCTGAAAGAACACTGCGATCTATCTAGCACGGAGGGAACTGGGCTGCATATAGATGGTAGTTGAATAGATGCCGGAAAATACTGTAGCACCAGGCAATCCAATTAGAACCGGAAAAAAGCACGCCACCTGTTTCACCGATTAGAAGATCCGTGATGTAGGAAGACAAATGGCAAATTGAACCGTCATACTGGCCGGCGTTTGGCTGGCGGGGGCTTCACCGCCCGCAATGGAGATCAGCGGTGTTTCACTATTTTTGTTTATCTCCGCATATTCTGCCGACGCGGTTCGACAATCACCTCTTATTGTTTGACATCCACATGATCACAATTTGAATAACGCCATATAATCGCTTTTTCTATGCCCCTTGTCACTACAACAAGCTATTACAGAAAAAATTAGTTAGACAATCCCTCTTGGAAGGGTAGCCAGAAGAGCATGTCGGACATCAACCCCGCGGAAACCCTCAATCAACTCCAACAACTGGATGAGAACGGAAAATTAAAGGCACATCTCGCTATTGTCCGCATTAGTGAACCGATCTTCTCCCCTGATGCTGAGAATTCAAGCCAGTCCCTGTCGAAACGCACCTCGGATGCTTCCACAATCGATAATCCCACACCGGCTTCGCTTGAAGCAGATCTGACACATTACAAGGTACGACCGCTGTTTAGAGCAAATGTACACAAACTAACATCTACGGTCAAGGAACTATTCTCAAAACTACGGTTCTCATATGTCGAGCAAGTAACAAAAGAAAAGTTCCTGCGTGCCATCGTAGGCGATCCTCCCCTGGTAGTCGGTCACAACGAGAATGTGGAACTCGAGACGCAATTAGCGGAGGTGAAGGCAGGGCTTAAAGCGCGCAAAGAAGAGGTCCGCACGATGATTGCAGAAATGGAGAAGAAGGGCAGAGATCTCGCCAACCGTGAGTCCTTTATATGCCCCGCAACGATCAGTTGCATTCTTTCCGACGCTGGCCCAATGCGACAGATAACATGCAGAGTCCAAGAAGGATTACTAACGTATTTGTTTTTATAACAGGTTACCAGAATATTGAATTACAAATGACCCAGCTGTCAACCTTGCCCGAATCTATCGAGAGCCTTGAGTCTACAATTGCCGAATTACGTTCCAAACAGGCCTCCAACATAAACGCTCCGTCCTCTCAGAATCTTCCTCTTCCTGCAACTCTATCGCTTCTAAGTGAGCGGGAAGCGGAACTTGCGGCATTGAATCGGCAGCTTGCTACAGTACAGAACGCCTTGCCTCGCAAGACGCGAGAGGCCGAAGCCGTGGAGCGCGAGTTGAGTGTACTTGAAAGACGGAAGTCCGAGGCTACAACTCAAGCTCAAGAGGCCCAGAGAAAGAAGCAAGAGGGAGAGAGTGATGGGCTGGAGGAAGTCGGAAGATGGTACAGGAGTGCGGATGAAGCCCTCAAATGGCTAGTGGGTGTTTAAGGGCAGAGTAGAGTTCAGGGTTGGATGATTATGACATGATAGGGAAACCGCGTTTAAGATACTAATAATATAATGAACGGAAGACAACGGTCAAAGATATTCTGGATACAGCTAAACTGATATTTTATCAAGATTGGGTTTCGAAATTCGCCTGGAAGGCTATGTTTTTATTCATGAATGGCATGATCGTACAACATCACTCGCTATGCTGCAGTAACCATGGAGGCCCCATATTTTTATGTTCCATAACGAAACCCGTCCATACTCCCGGTTTAAGGAATTTACTCCTCATCCTCATCACCAGCATCGTCACCACCGCCGGCAGCGGCGGCAGCCTTCTTGCGCTGGACACGTCCAGGGCGGCCGCCACCGTAGGGAGAGGTGAGGGCGAAGTCGATGTGCTTCTGGGAGTCAAGGCGGACCATGTAGGAGGGAACGTTGACGATCTGCTTGCCGACGCGGATGTGGCGCTGCTTGATCAGGACACGGGCGTGGTGAATGGACTTGGCGAGGCCAAGCTTGTAGACACAGGTCTGGAGACGGCGCTCCAAGAAGTCCTCGACCTTAAGGGCGAGGACGTAATCCAGCTTCATGCGGGTCTCATCGAGCACACCGATACGGACCAGACGACGGATCAAAGCGTTACCTTCGAACAGGCGCTTGGGGTCCTTCTCGTCAAGGGTGAGCAGCTCACTATATTTGCGGTTAGACATTGATCCGAAGAACCGCACTATGCTCTCTAGGACGCTGAAAATGGCTATTGAGGGACAAGGGCGCATACCGAGCAGCACGACGAATCTTGGACAGGGTGAGCTGAACACGCCACACCTCACGCTTGTTGCGCAGGCCGTACTCGCCGACAATCTTCAGTTCCGAGTCACTAGTAAAAAGATATTAGGAACAGGAACACACGACTTAAACAGAAGCACGCTTCTGATCATTGGCCGGAGAGTACTAACAGACGAGCCGACTCGAAAGCTGCGCGACGATTAGTATATAAGCGTTATCGAAATTGTAAGTATGAGATGAACTTACGACGACGAGGGACCTTGTAGGTCTTGGAGTAAACGCGACTGTCATGATGAGACAACGATTAGAATAATGCGACTCAACATTTCATTACCGTGAAGCTGTATACTCACGGAGCGGGGGCCATGGCTGCTTAATTGCGGGTTGTCGCGAAGTTGTCGATTACACCAAACTACATGAAAATCGTCGAGCTTCAAAGATGAAGTTGCATTTTAGAGAATAAGCGAGAAGTGGATCGATGTGGTTCCCAAACTAGATTAGTGCCAGAGGGTTCAGCCCCCGGTCACCCTAAGTCCCTGACTAAGCACTCTGACCAAGACGTTGTCCGGCCTCGACCGGAACGGGCAAGTAGGGCCTAGGGCTGCAACCCTTCCTCTAAGCGGGACGGCGCACTAAGCATCCGAAGTTCTATACCATCGGTACTGGCGGCAGAGTGAGGCACTTCTTCGTTGTCGACAAGTTCCCAATTCCAGCACCACCAACACCGCCGACATGGGTCACTCTCACGGTTTGAGATCCGGCACTCGTGTATGTTTTCGAATGAGATAATTACGACACCCCAGTTTGTGCCCGGATGGAAACGGTGCGCTAACGGCCATTTGATAGTATGCCTTCAGCCGTAACTTCAAGGAGCACGGCCAGATCCGCCTGTCGACCTACCTGAAGACCTACCGGTACGCCGAAACTTTTTGCGAGGATTGGAAATGATTTGGATATAATGTGCAGGATCTGATGTGTTTTACAGGGTTGGCGACATCGTGGATATCAAGGTTAATGGTGCCGTTCAGAAGGGGTCAGTTTTTTTTTTTCCTGCCCAGGGCAAAACGACAAGTCCGTGTTGAACGGATTTGCGGTTTTGTCTCGCTGAACTTGCGAAGGATCGTTTTGCTGAGATTGGAACAGTATGCCCTACAAGGTCTACAACGGTAAGACCGGTGTCGTCTACAACGTTACCAAGTCCTCCGTCGGTGTCCTCCTCTACAAGGTTGTCCGCAACCGCTACATGGAGAAGCGCGTCAACATCCGCATCGAGCACGTCAAGCACTCCCGTTCCCGTGAGGACTTCATCAAGCGTGTCAAGGAGAACGCCGAGAAGAAGCGTCAGGCCAAGGAGCAGGGCGTCCACCTCCACCTTAAGCGCCAGGCCGTTGGCCCCCGTGAGGCTCACGTCGTCGAGGGTACCGCCGCCGAGACCATCACTCCTATCCCCTACGACACCCACATCTAAACGAATAGAATGGTCAGGTCGATGCGGTTGTTTGGTGTTCCTGGGTTTGCCATCTATGGGTGGATTTTGCATTGAGACGAAGCGAAAAAGGGTACTCGGATGTACGAGCACAATATCAGTCTGTGCATAGATTCCCCTGAATGAAACAAAACAAAAATCTCGATTTCCTGTTCAACAATTATGAAACTGCGGCTTTGGTTTTCCTTTGACTTCATACGCGCACAACCTCGGAGAATTTGAAACTCGACAAGTATAGGACGCTTTCAGCGGAGGAACCCGCCACTTTCTCAACTTTTGGGGTCTTGTTTGCATGAGAACCTAGGCTGAGATATGGGGAGGCCCTTTTAAGAGCTCTACTCGTAGGAGGGTACGACACTTACACATCAAAGGTAGCCAATTCAAATGACTATTCCATCTTCTGGCAAATTTATCTAAATATCGGCACCCTGGGAACTTATGTGGTTTTCGAACCTTCGTTGATTGATCGTCTCAAACCCACTCGGAAGCACCTGCAAAGTAACCTGTCGAGTTTGACATTTGGCTTTCCTTCATATATTCGGCTCGAGACTTGTAGAGAATATCATCTCGAGAAGTAAAAAAGTAGCTATAGTCCAATGAGATAAGGCGTAGAGATTTCCAATCGGCGGTTGTAGAGGACCTCCGCCCGGACTCCGCCAATGGCGAAAAAAAAAAATAAAAAATAAAAGTCGCGGTCAAAGATTTAGAATTGTCTGGCCAACCTCACACGATCCCATTCTCCTCGTTAATAGTATCTTTGGGATTCTACAACAAATGATTTAACACATAGTGTCTGCTTTCTGCTTCTTTGATCTATAGTCCTGATTAGCTCTGCCGGGTGCTGTTATGCCATTCTCCGGACCTCATACCAGCTCTGCGCAGGCGCATCTGACAGTCGACGACACCCAAAAGGACATCGGCAAAGACATCATTATTCAATCGAGGGAAACCGGCGATGTTGTTCCACAACCGGCACATCCCTCTGTCCAAACTCCCGACACAAAGGATCAGGCAAAGCCCTTCGCTCATTTCGTCGCTGGTGGGTAAGCATATACTCTACAGCCGTGCTGCATACTTCTATACCCCGTTTGATAGCTCTAGCTGACAATTCCCTTGTATAGCCTTGGTGGGATGACCGCTGCGACCCTCACATCTCCTCTCGATGTCCTAAAAACCCGTCTACAATCCGACTTCTATCAGTCACAGCTCCGATCCCTCCGCGCCGCCCATCCCTTGCCGCCGTCGTCATCACTTATGTCCCTCCCCCGGACTGCTCTGTTGCACTTCAGTGAAACATTCCAAATCCTCCGCTCAATCCACGTGCACGAAGGCTGGCGAGCGCTGTTCAAAGGCCTAGGACCCAACCTAATCGGCGTGGTGCCAGCCCGTGCCATCAACTTCTACGTATACGGCAACGGCAAACGGATCCTAAGCGACCACTTTCACTACACAAACTCGCAAGAAACCCCTGTCAGCATCCATCTAACCGCTGCGACCGTGGCCGGAATCGCCACAGGAACCGCCACCAACCCGATCTGGCTTGTGAAGACCCGTCTGCAACTTGACAAATCCAACGCCGAACACCACAACGGCCTGGGCCGGCAATACAAGAACAGCTGGGACTGTATCAAGCAGACGGTGCGCCATGAGGGCATTCGCGGATTATACAAGGGGCTTTCGGCGTCCTACCTTGGCGTGACGGAGTCGACGCTTCAATGGGTGATGTACGAGCAGATGAAGATGTATCTTGCCCGCAGGGAGACGGCGAAGCGTGCCGATCCCAACTATACCTACGGCACCTGGGATGATGTGGAATTGTGGGGTGGGCGGATCTGCTCCGCTGGGTTGGCTAAGTTGATCGCTGCGGCTGCTACTTATCCTCATGAGGTTGTGCGGACTCGATTGAGGCAGGCGCCAACTGTGTCGGTGGGAGACGGCAAGGTGGAGATGAAGTATACTGGTCTTGTGCAGTGCTTTAAGACCGTCGCGAAGGAGGAGGGTATGGTTGGATTGTATGGCGGCTTGACGCCACACTTGCTTCGTGTCGTTCCATCGGCCGCCATCATGTTTGGAATGTAAGTTGCTCTTTGCTGGACCTTTCAATGTGGGAGTATATCTAACTTTTTGGCAGGTACGAGGTGATTTTACGCCTCTTCGGGACAACTTCCTAGTTCACGTCTTACGCAGTCTCTAACGTACCTTCACGCCTCTCATCCAAAGCCTGTATAATATTGTTGTTGTAGTTTTTCGGATACGTTCTACTTATTAGATGGATCAACTGCATGTTCACGGCGTACAGTTCTTTGGTTGGCATTATCTGTTATCCGGGGTCGGTGTCACTACTCATCTCTCCTTTGCGAGCCTCAGCGTTCCGAATTATTTTAATTTCGATATATGTATATTAGCAACAATAGAAGCGCATTATATTCTGTCTCTATGGGTTAAAGGAAACTCTCTTGAATGGAATTAGCTCTTGATTCTATTGTAGTTTCGCGTAATATATCATGGTCCGGGTATATATATTTTACGTTAAGGGATGTCTTGGATTCAGTTGCTGACATTCCCTTTTCATAGATCCATGCATATAACATGTAACTAGTTCTAGAACCTCTAGATTCCCTCGAAAATCATTGCTTTTCTTTTCCTATTACTTACGAATTATATTTGCTATGAAAATTCCCGAGACCACAACGATAGGTACCTCGGGGATTGCCATCGGGATTCAAAGCTCTCAGCCTTGTGATGATGGAATCGTAAATTGGCGGCGTCGTTGTCACTGCACGGAGTAGCAGCAATCTAGAATGATATTATTCTGGGTCCACTATGGAGAGTCCGAGTGTCGGTCTAGATTAAATCTATCATGTTTTCGTCGGAGAATAAGTGTATACCTAGCGATTAGGCGGAAAGTTAGCTAGGCAATCTTGGTGAGCTCCGAACTACGTCAATAAACGACTACCAAGGGTGGACTCGTTACTCTTCCGATCACCAAGAGTCTTTGAGTCAGAAAGAAATCCAAGGATGATTTGAGGCTATTGAGGCTATGCGCAAGATGCCGGCCCAAGGCATACAGGATCTCTGGTCCGGACAAGCACCTTTGTTGAGGAGCTTGACTAGACAGTTATGATAGTGTTGGGAGCTTGGTTAGTGGTCCGTTCGGATAAGATGATGACATTCGACTCAAGATGGATTGTGGCAGTGAAAGACAAGAAAAATAAGAGAATCAACAAAAGATTTACACTTTTATGATTTTTTTTTTTAAACAAAATAAGGAAAGGGACTGGAATGTAGCGCCAATAATGGACACTAGATTCATCCATAATCTGTTGTTGCATGCATTCGCAACACCACCTACGTATTAGATGGAATGCCAAGAATTGATTTGGTGCTGGGTGAACTATGATGGTCAATTGACCTTTCGGGAAAAAATTGCATCGGGTGATAGCGGATCTCGTATTTGTTCTATGGGAGGAGTCGCTTCACAATGAAGCTCTAAAGCTTCCGTCAAATTTGAGGGTTGGTCGAATCCATGAAGGAAATGGCGGTCGGAATAATGAATGTTACACTACTAGCCACGTCTGTTAGCCACATTGCACCGCCACCCTTCTTATGATTATTCAATTGGGCATTGGGGGTGCGACCAAACCCGAGGTTTCTTGTGGAGTCTTTTGTGTCCATTTTACTGGTTTTGGGTAGTAAACAAGATGTTTATGGATTGACATCTTGAGCTCGGTCTAGGTGTTCAAGACAACTTCCCGTTCTTAACCGATGAATTAGGATCCGCTTTCCACTAAGCATGGCTGCTAAGAAGTCAATATGGAGAATAGGGCATTTAATCCCATTGTCGCCCCCGCCTCACTTTTGCCCGCAGATAAGTAGTACTAAGTAGTAGAGAACTGCTTGCATGAGTGTGTGAAACGTGACCATCCCTATTTGACTTGGAACTCGGATCGTGGAGACTGCCCAGGCAGTAATCCACCGGGTTGATAGGTGGTTGTATGGTATGGCTACTATCCTGATTCTTGACCGCTTCTGCAAAATGACCGCTTTGCTTGTAGTTCACCCCTTTAGCCGCTGACTTCTCTTTGAACATATGTGGTATGTCGGCTCAACTGAGGGGGTGGCGATGAAGGGATTCGAATGAACCCCAGGTAAAGCGGCATCTATGTTGATGATAATGTGTTTCACCATCGACAGGCAACCCATGCAAGCGCCGATCAGGAATGCAAAAATGGACTTTGGGGGGTGGTCACGGTGGTGACTGCATGGAGCCAGGGACAGAGCCGCATCGAACGCGTAACATACATATGTACATGCGCTTTGTAACATCCAGTGTGCGTATATGCGGATACCAGCATGAAGCACATTTCTCTACCTGAGTACTCTGGATGTTGTAAAGAGATGAAAGTTCTGAGGTACCAGACGGTAAGTAACAAGATCTCTGAAAGGATGACCCCACCCATTAACGGGGAAGAGCCCAGCCATGGACCCATTGGTCCACTTGAGGAGTTCATAATTATGGATCCTGAATAATGCCAATGATATGATGATATAAATTGAATCTTTCTCTTTTTCATCCAAGCATCAAGATCCCACCTGTATGTATGCCAATAAGATCGGAAGAAATGACACAATCATGGACAACAAAGCAAAAGCATTTTAGCCTTTTTTATTTATTGATTTTTCTTTTTCTTTTTCTTTTCTTCAAACGAGAAACGGTCGGGGTGAGACCCAAAGAGGAAAGGGGCCATTCATTGTGAAGTTGCTTTTTCTCAGGGAACTATCTGTGAATTGGTTGAGCTCCGCCACATGCACTTAGGAAGGGAATTGTTCAAGGCTTTTTACCAAAGATTGACCATCGTCATCAGTCCCTGACTCGTTACTGCTGAGCAGAGATTCCCATAGGTATCAGGGTAGCATGGCTGAGGCAATCGGGTATATCATTACCTCTAACCCTCCTCAGTGGTAGGTCACCCCAATAATTAATATATGATAGGAAATCCAATAGAAATTTCTGTGTTACCGTGATACATGCGCAGGTATGAACTTAATTATAGGAATCACCTAGTATTTTGCCCTAGAGTGCTCCCTCTAAGGTGTTGTGTGCTGGCCCTGGTTGGTTTATGGGAGTATACGCAAATCAAGCTAACAGACCCTGGAATTATAAGAAGTGTCCAACCCTCCCCCTCAGCCTGACTACTATTTTCACTGCTCTACTCCGTACTATTCCCTCTCCGATAGCAGATACCCAGTCATAGAGCAAAAGTCCCCTTTTATTCTATATTTTGTTTTACCCTTCAACCCTAGACCACTTGCTGCTAGACAACACTCAAGTGCCGCTGGTATTAGCCAACCTATCTCGTCTTTTCGTTCAGAAAAAGACTCTCGTTCCTTTCTTGTTCATTCGTCTTCCTCTTTTCATACTATTATTGCCTTCTCTTCCTCTTTCTGATATATTTTATCTTTTATCTACCCAGCTGTTTCTTGTATTCTTGTTTTATCCTCGAGTACCCTTGATCGATCGTCATGGATCCTCACGACGACGAACAAATACATGATCCCATCCAGTTCTCCTTTCCATTTACTGCACCGGATTTTAGGTACTTGATGCCTGACCTCATGCTGGACATCTCTTCGACGGTATTTCTCCTCCCCTAATGAAACATTTCGTCAGCCTTATGACATTAACACTGATCTATAGTCCTATCATCGCCCTTCGGCTCTATCCCCGTTGTCGCCGGCCAGTAGCAACAACATGGACCCTCCACAGACATACCCTTTACTTCCAGAATTCGACACAAATATCGACCTGGGAATCGCCCCAGAGATTATTGTTGGGAGTGAAGGTGATGACATGCTACCTGCATTTCCGAGCGTTATTGGGCAGGGCCTAGCGGCAGACGAACCTTTCCATCCGAATACCCAACCCATGCTTGATCCTTGCCATCTGCCCATTGGATCTGCCCCAAATTCATACCAGCAGTTCGAGACTGGCTTGGAACAACTTGCATCAACTGTACAGGAATGCATCACCAAGCTCCCCCCTGCGCAACTGACCCAAATGAGGGACCATTTGAGAGACAAATGTAACTGGCTCGAGACTACTATCCAAGACAAAATCGATTCCGACATACGCACCCCGACTAGCACAAATAGCGTCAATAGCAACAATGTCAACCGTAATCGCGTCACCCGCAAGAAAGAAAAGTTTTACTGCCTGTTTTGTCCATCGCACAAAAGGAGAACATATAATAGCAGAGGAACTTTCAAACGACACCTGTACGCCGAGCACGAACCTCGACGACAATATTTTTGTCCGCGCTGTCAATGGAGTTCCTACAGGAGCGATAAGGTCCACGCTCATTTCGAAGCCCGACACCCACCGCCCAAGCCACGCAGAATCTCTTCGATAACGCTAAAGACACCTGCATTTTGTAAGATTTGTCACAATAAGTTAGGCGGCTGGGAATCGTACCTCGACTGTGCTTTTGAACACTGCCGCTTCCACAACGCAGTGTCCCCAGGAACCAGTGCACACCATAGCAGAAGGAACAGTGATGCTAGTGGGAGTGGCGGAAGTGGAAACAATGACAACCATGCCCCCGAAAACCCTTTCGGTGGACCTGGACTAGAGTCCCAATTTCCATCTGGAGGTGGAAATAATCCAACTGGTGGCGACAGTTTCTATCCGGGAAACGAATTCAACTCCTATGGAAATAGTGGCTCTAGTTGCAACAATGCCGCTACCCTTGCTGAGCAGAGCCTGTTAAACACTCTTGGAACAATTCCGGATATGGATGATGGTTTTTCTGGCTCTGAATCGACATATTCCTGCAGTTCAGATGAGAAAGGCAGCGAAGCTGACCAACTGAAATCTACAGATCTTCTAGATCAATATCAGCTTCTCCAGTCCAGCCTGGAAAGGAGTTCCCCAAGCATTCCCTCTGAGAAAACGCCAGCTCCATCCGACGAGAACCGACGACACTACCCGAGAGAGCCCTCTGACACAACATCACGCCACGATACCGACCTGGGTAAGATGACGCCGCTCAAAAAGGTGATTGACAAGGCACCCAAAAAGCACACTTCGCCTGAGCCTGACAATTTGCCCCCGAAAGAACGCAAGAAATGTGGTCATAACATAATTCACTATCCCAAGTGCCAATTGCAGAAAGGAGTTGCTGATCAGTGCCATCTCTGCGCTGATAAGGCTTGTAAACAACATGCACTGGAGGAAGCTCGTGCGATGGGAGATTATTATCAATACTTTGATTTTGCTTGCAACGGGATGTCTGATCGGAGTCGCTCAGCATGGAGAATCTCTCGTGCATTGAATCAGGCGTCACAGGTTTTCCAGTCACAGGGGCTTTCATCCTCAACTGAGAATCAGTTCATAACTCCAGCAAAGAAAATGCCCACTGATGCTAAACTTTATGAGTCATATGACTTGACATCATTTGTGCTCGAATGTTACGGTATCCCGACTCGGAAACTAACAATCGGAGCCTCGGAAGAGACTTACGAACTGACCACGCCCGACCATCCGGGTGCCGTATGCAAGCCCAGTTCATGTCAGACGGTAGCGACGATATGGCTCATTGAGCAAACAGTTTCACGCCTTCTACATGCACCCAATAGTTCACGTGCAGCCCGGTTGGAGGCATTTTCTCTCAATACTTTTCATTATGAGACTACACTTGCCAGACCGTATACTAGTGTTGCTTTGTCGTTGTATGGTATGTGTCTATTTCCTTTACTGTACGGTTTGTGTGATGCGTGGCCGATGCTAAACGAAGCTCTAGAATTTGACTTCGAGCCTGGAACTTCCGATGAGAGCCCTGAGAAGCACGGTTCCTTCCATCGTGCATCTTATGTAGTCCAAAATGAGCGGTCTTTGCAGCACTGCCTCCCTCTACGAGACGTACATCTCTCGACTACAAATCTAGCTTCGCGCAGGAGGCGCCTCACCTTGCGAGCAAAGCTCCAGGTAATCATTGAGATACTTGTACTACAAGCATCTGTGACTAGCAGGTTCCCAGTATGTCCAAAGCCGGAAGACAGGAGTCTGAATGGCCTTAATGCGAAGCCGGAAACGGGCCTCCTTGCAGTTAGCACTGACCTCGACTCATTCGATCCTCGTTCATTACCTCACTGGATTCAAGAAGGAATCTTCTCTTTCAGCGCAGGCTTAGTGGATCATATCGACTCCACCATGCTTGCAACACCGATATACAAAGTTGACGAGGTACGGATGAAGATATCGACATTAGTGGACTCTTTGACCTGTTATCTGGAAACTCCCATTAACCCGACAGCTATCGAGAAACAGCCTAGAAACCTCGGGTAAGTCGATGCCTTTCCTGGTAAAAGTTACCTATGTACTAATTTGACGCAGATTTTGGTGAATTGTTACGAGATTTACTCTATATAGATGCTGACTTTGGTTTTTGCTCTTTCTTGTTTTATGCTTTGTATACTATACATTATTTCGGGAAATTTTTTTTTTTTTTTTCACACACACTCTCTCTTGACACGTCTGATGAAATGATGCAATGGATATCATGTACCTTGGGCGAATTGGGTTATTTAAGTTTAGTTTGGTGGAGTATGGGAGTTCGATGGATATGGGAAAAGATTCGGAAAGGAAACGGGAAAAGGTTATGCTCGATGATATCCATTTGTGCCACTATACTATATCTGATTATATTGTTTAGCTTACCAGTTTGTGTAGACTTTGTGTTCTTGGAAATTTGACAGGCCGCCCTATAGACGGCCTCGATAAAGCGTCTCGGGGATAGGAGTTACGCAACAGCCATAGGAAAAGCGGAGACCTGCCGGGATGACATAACTCGCCGTATCGATAAGGAAGACAATCCCATTCCGAGCCCCAACTGCCAGTCAATTGAGACTCGCTGTCTATCTACTTATTATTGGAAGTTTGGCCGATCTATGATATAACCTTGTCGGCCAATCCTGCTTCACATAGCCTGACCCTAACCCCTCCCACTTTCACTTGACCATGAGTGCCTCCGGCTCCCCCCCGGCCAACGGTGACCGACCGGGGCTGTCCGGGCGAGATTCACCCGCTATATGGCATCCCGCGAGAGAATGGCTCGAAGAGGATGAAGACGACGATGATATGGACTACGAACCCGAGCCTGAACTTTCAGAAACTACAGAGGACAGAGATAATCCGGAAGACCTTGTACCCGACGATGACGAAGAAGGCTTCTACGGAGTGCATTTGAACAATTTCGGTATTGTCCTTCCCGCTCTGCCTACTTCCCTGCAAATGCTGACACTGAGTCGACTCGGAAGAGCCTGAATTACATCTAGGCAATATTCATATTGAATTCTCTATGGAGCATGGAGGTCTGGAACAGCCTCCAGTTGCGGCGGGCCAAGAGGGTGCCAGACACTCTAGAGGTAATTATTTACCATGCATTTTTATTTGTATCTCCGGCTGCTCAATACTGACCGCTAGCAGTTTCTGCCACTCGCTTATTGAATTTATTAGCGTCAAATGGCTTACGGCATATCTTTCAGTACAGCGACGGCACCGGTGGCCCTATGGACGATGAGGACGAGGAGGACGAGGAGTTCGGGGGGTTTTTCGGATACCAGAGGCGTATACGGCGGGGTAGAGGCGATCCAGCCCCTGAAGTTCCAAGTAAAGAAGGCGCAAAGTTGATGGCCTCCGGCGACTTCGGGGGCAATTCCTACTACACAGATGAGTTGAAAAAGAGGAGGACGACACTTGCGACGAGCGCTATGTGGCGGGAACTGGGCATTGACCTGTCTGGAAGGCCGAGAAAGGAGGTGCGGTCAATATCTCAGGTGGGTATTTGGCTCATGGGGCGAAAAGAGGCGGTTGGCGCTGACGTTCTTTTTCTATAGGGCCTTATACCTGGGTCAGTTGCGGACAAAATCATACATTTCGACTCGAGATGCTACTCGGGACAGTTTTCCGATGACGGTAATTTTTTTTTCTGCTGTTCCCAGGACTTTAGGGTGAGAATGTACGACACGTCTAATCCGTACGAGTGGAAGTACTACAAAACTGTGAACTATCCTTTCGGCCAGTGGACTATAACCGATGCGACTTTGAGTCCGGACAACAGGTTTTTAGCATATACTTCAATACGAAACCTTGTTTGTCTTGCTCCGACCGATCCACTGGATTCAACGGACCCAACCGTGTTGGACCTGGCCTCGTCTTCTGGACGAAGATTTGGTGTACGTTGTGTTCCAGTCTTCAAGCCCTCTTGTCTTGCTAACTGAAGTGCAACAGGTTTGGTCCATTCGATTCTCCGGAGACGGCCGTGAAATAGTAGCGGGTACATCTGATAATTCAGTCATCGTGTACGACCTCGAGACCCGGCAATCAGTTCTGCGTCTACAGAACCACGAGGATGACGTGAATGCTGTCTGCTTTGGTGACAAGTATTCCCCTCATATCATCTACTCCGGTTCCGATGATAGTACGCTACGGGTGTGGGACAGACGCTCAATGGGCGACGGGCGTGAAGCCGGAGTGTTCATTGGCCATACCGAAGGATTGACCTACGTTGACAGTAAAGGTGATGGCCGATACGTTCTTTCGAACGGCAAGGACCAGAACATGAAGCTATGGGACCTGAGAAAGATGATGACCACGGCAAAGTTCGATACAATCGAGGCCCAAGACTTCACAAGCGGCTTCGATTACCGGTTCGAGCCGTATCCCCAAGACTACTACGAGTCCCACCCGCACGACTGCTCCGTCGTCACATTCCGAGGCCACCGGGTCCTCAAAACGTTGATACGCTGCCATTTCTCGCCCCCAGACAGTACCAACTCTAGATACGTGTATAGCGGAAGTGAGGACGGCAAAGTATATGTGTACAACATAGACGCAACTCTCGCCGGAACAATCGATGTAGGTCAGGCGACGGTGGACACTCGACCGCAGGACCCCGATATGTCCAACGGCGCATATGATTTTAGTAGCCGACCCAACGAGTTATCATGGCAAACGTGTGTCCGTGATGCAAGCTGGCATCCCAATGCCCCTGTGGTAGCTGGTAAGTCTGACCCCGATGACATCCTCGTGAATCCCTCCCCTGACGGTGATATCAAGCGACATCATGGAACGGCTGGGGCTTGTCAACAGGTACCTGCACGACACACTCCTGGAATAGTGGCGCCGATGAAGATGAGGGTACCCCGCCGGTCTCCAAAAACTACGATTGCCGGTTAGAGCCCATCCGCGAATTCGACGACTTCAAGGACACAATTTATCACATCTACAGCTGACCCATGCCGCAGAGGTCAGCTCTAGGTGACGAGTATGCATACGAAATATGGTGATCTACGAAAGACATAGAGTGTTTCTTTTCGGATTAGAATGACCTGCTTTTGAGATTTCAAAATGTGCGCGAGCATAGCCTTTTGTGTATATCAGGCCTCCATCTAGTCGAGATTGATGAATTTCGGAATTAGAATCTTATTTCACGAGCGAACAGCAGTATCGAAGAATTAGATAAGATCTCTCAAGTTGTCCTCTCTGGCTGCGTTAACAAATCCCACCAATAAACGCTATTTATACAGAAAATCAAAGACAATCGCCACAATCTTCCATGCAGCGATTCCCACAACCCCTCATCAGATCAGGATGAAAAATGAGTTAAGAAAACCTCCACTCCTCATCAATATATTTCGTTTTAACGCAGTAAGAGTAACGGGTATCGGATACAAGTGTGAACGGGTTCCCTTCTTTTCCAGAATCCCATCCCCACATCAAATTTGTTTAATCGGTATCAGGTGTATCAGTATCTGTCGCGAATCGCTTATGCGCCACCGACGAGGATGTTGTTGACGGGAATGTGTACTGTAGACACGGATTGTTAGCTATCACCGCCCACGATGCATCCTCCCCTGAGAGGTCCCATGTCGGGGCAAATAGGGAATGCGAACGAGTCCCTCGACGTACTTAATTTGATGAAGTAACCAATTGCACCCTATAATACGGTTAGAGCTGATATACACTTTGTGGAGAGATTTTGAGGCGTAGAGGAGCCGAGGGGGTCGTACCATGATAAGGAAGCCCATGCCGACGGCCTGGCTGATTTTGATGAATTCGCGTCTGTCGGCTGTGTACCAATTTGTTAGTTTTAGGTGTGAGAGTCGAGCGATTGGAGGAATGGCGTACGCTTGGTGCATCTGCGGACGAAGAGGGTGCCCTCACGGACGAAGTCCTTGGGGATGTCGGCGAGTTCTTGGAAAGTTTCGGACATTGTGGCGGAGAATTGAGGCGGAAGGTAGAAAAAAAGAGGAGTGATAAATTGGAATTAAAGAGGAAGTTCAGAAAACAAAGAAAGGTGTGGAAAGAAGATGAGTCCAAAAAGCAAGAAAAGAGAGAAGACGGTCGACAGATCGCCGACCTGGAACTGGCGCAACAGGAGAGTTGGCCTTCTGGGGTCCGGAAGTTAAGTTGTGCCGTGTTCCGGGGGGAAACAATCAGCTCCACACAGCCGCAGCTCCTTTGAGATCCCCCAAAGGTCAAAAGCAAGCTCTCACCTTCCCATTCTCTTCTCGCGCGCTCCACCCCGGCACGTCCTTTCTTCGGACACGTCTTATTACTGACCTCGACTTCAACGGATTGCTCACACAACCACCGCTTTTCTCGACACCCTATCACCCCCAACCATCTTTTCATCTCTTTCGCCACTTCCCCATCTTCAACTTGAGCGCTGACGACTTAACGTTTCAGGGGATACAAACCGGGCGCGAAGTCCTCTGTACTTGCCGCTGGCATCAGTGTTTTGGGGGCGTGTTCCAACTGACTTAAACTGACAGCGCTATTCTGCTGATTGTTCTCTCATCTCTGTGTACTCCCGTCGGGGGATTCTATCAGTTCTGTTCCCTAGCAAAAAGTGCACTCTCTGCCTGAGAGACCTTATCCAAACACACTCGGCTCCCACATTTCCCCTGTGGAATTACCTCCATCTGCCACACTTTTTCCTTCTATTCCTTCCCACTAAAAACACCCTGCCATACTCTCTTATCTGTACTTGGAAGGAATCCTGAAACAAGGAGTGAAAACACTCCGCTCTGTGTCTCCCTTTCAGAGCGATCAAATTGACGGACTGGTGAAGACTTTGTTCCTTTGTGAAGCTGTTGTCGCTTCGGATTGTACGTATCTTCGAGCCTTCTTTTCTTCTATCCTTTGGTCTCTTTGTCTATACTGCCTCGCCCTTGTCATTTAAGAAAGATGCAAAAGTGGATTCCAGCATTCGCTACAAAGATGACCCAGTGCGCTCCCCTACGTCTTGGGGGTCATGTTCAAAAACATTCTACTATCAAATGATGGCAACTTCTGTGCTAATTGACGGTCTATGTCCGCAGACATGTACTTCCATTGATTGATTCAACGAATCTGAGAAAAGAAACAAGGACTGTATTTTCACTATCAAGCAATCAAATTGTGCCTTGAGCTTCCGATTCATATCTTAACGCCATGGCTACTGAAGATGATAATTTCGATATTGACATCTATGGAGATGGTGGCGGCTATAATGCCAACGAACAAGGCGATTTCAAACCAGAGGAGGATAACAAACATGATGACACCGAGCTCATCTTAGACGCTCCAGAGCAGACCCAGAATGGCGCTCCGGCACATGGTGACGGCACCTCAGACGGCAACCCGCAGCAGGGCAGTGTTGCCAGCACGGGGTCTAGTGGAGAACATGTAACACACTCGGATGCGCCCCAGCAAGCGGCCAAAGAGACCGCAGCTCCCCAGCAGGGTGTAAAACGCAAGGAACATCATGACCGCCCATCAGACCCAGATGCCACACCGGCTTTGCTAATCTCCGATCTGTACTGGTGGACCACTGATGATGATATCCGTGGCTGGATCCGTGAGGCCGACTGTGAGGATGAACTTAAGGATGTAACATTTAGCGAACACAAGGTGAATGGCAAGAGTAAAGGGTAAGCAACCTATGTCTGTATCCGTCGAGTGCGGCGCGCTAAATGACTCGCGCACTAGGCAAGCCTTTGTCGAATTCACTACACTCCAGGCCGCGACTGCCGTCAAACATAAGATCGAGACATTCAGCATCACAGGGTCATCAGGGCGGAAGCACTCAGTGAACTATACTAGCCCTCAACCGAACCCCTTCCGTACACTCCCGAAGGATGCGCCCATGCGCAAAGATAATCAGGCCCGGTCGATGTCCGGAGGCTTCAACTCGCCTGCGCAGAACATGAATTTCGGCATGAACAACATGGGCGGCGGTGGCGGCGGCTTCCGCGGCGGTCGCGGTGGGTTCAACAACCGAGGCGGCATGCCTAATAACATGGGGGGTTTTAACAACCGTAACTTCCAGAACCCAATGGGCTTCCAAAACCCGATGGCCGGAGGCTTCGCCGCCAATCCGATGGGAGGCATGCAAAACTATGGCTTCAACAACCGTGGAGGCGGTATGATGGGTGGCATGCGCGGTGGACCCGGGGGCATGCGTGGCGGCCGTGGTGGCGGCGGCATGGGTGGCCCTAACATGATGGGCATGCCCAATATGAACCCCATGGGGGGTATGGGAATGAATCCGATGTCCGGCGGAATGAACCCGATGATGGGCGGAATGGGAGGAAATATGGGTATGCAAGGTATGTCTCGTTGCGAGTGATAGATCCTCTGGTTTCTGTGTGCCCGTCCTGACCACGGCTGTTTTTGCTAGGTAAAGGCGGTTTCCAAGGTCCCAATCCTGCTTTCAATCAGAGCTTCTTCCCTCCCAACCAGGGAGTCGGAGGAGACGGATCATGGAATCCCCATGGCGCCAAGCGCAGTCGACAAGAATAAACGATCTCTATCTCCTTGCTTAATTCACGGGTGTCCTTGGGCGAAATCTGGACATTAAGGGGTCGTCGTTTTTTTCTGTACCACATGTTTTACCATCTAAGTTGCCCATCGTTCGCCTTGGGTTCGGTTTTCGTTTCGTACTAGTTCTTTTAAACGGTTTAACGGGGAAATTGGTCTGATTCTTTCACGCGGGATTTTTCAGCTCTTCTTATGGTGTATTAGACAAATCAAATGTTTATTCTTGAGCAGGGTCTTTGCTATTCGGCTGTTTCAACACGATGATGTGCTTTTGATAAGTCACCATCACTTAGGTGTGGAGAGATCACTGTATGACTATTGATGGCGTACCTTTGGCAAAGATATTGAATATCTTTTAATTCAACAAGGAATATACTTCCTCACTTCCCTTTTGGAACAGTATCCTCGTACATCATCATGACCAGGGTTCCTCTCCCCATCACAAACCTCCACCAAGAAGCATCACCCATCCAAACCCACAACCCTCTACCCCAAAACTCCCCTTCCAAACCCCCGAAATCAAATCAAAATTCCCCTAAAAAGAAAGAAAGACAAAATGAACCCTCCAATCAAAGACAAACAAACCTTCACCTACACAAACAACGCGCTCTACACCACCTCCCCCAAAATAAC
>MBFL02000320.1:0-40586 GCA_001696595.2 Aspergillus hancockii | reverse complement strand
CCCCTCCCCCTCTCCCTCACAACCTCAAGCTCAAAAACCCCTCTCTCACCCCCCGATCCAACCCTCTCCAAAACCTCAACAACAGCCAACGTAACCGGAACTAGCAGAAACAGCCCAACGACAACGATCTCATGCGCGTATCGTCGTAACATCGTCCCCGGGAACTGAGTCGCGCGAAGAACGCGGAGATACCGCGTTTTTGATTGGGTTGTGTTAATGTCAGTGTTTGTGTCGGTGTCCATGTTGGTGGATAGGAATATTCCATGATGGTTATTGTTGTAGTTATTCTTGTTGTTGTAAACGTTGCGATTGGAGCTTGTTGGGGGTTGCACTGGAAGACGTAGTTGTTTCTTGTTCTGAGGCTGTGAACCCCCATCTCGATCCAGTTGTCCTTTCAAAAACGTAGAGAGAATCCGTCGCGTGAAGAGACCCTCATAGAGTAATTTGCCACTAGCCTTTACTTCGCCAACGGCCTCGACCCGAACCTGCTTACCTGCGGATAAGGAGGACCCGAGGGTAGTAACCGGAAGACCCAAACAAACAGGCGTAAGGAGGAGTAAGACCAGGATGAGGTTCATGGTGGCGGTGTTGTTATTGATTGCATCTTCTTATGGTGAAGTTATCTATGAGAGTTTTCATTTTCTTTTCGTTCTTTTTCCTTTCGAGGGGTACGGTGAATTTCTTATACGATTTCCTTGGGTTAATTCATGATTGATGGTTGCGGCCGGTAGGGCAGGGTATTACGATCCCGTGCTTGGGTATGCGTTCGGATTGGTTGGTTTGCATTTGTGCCGGATTGGGAAAATTGGTGTCAAGACAACATAGATTTACCCCGAGGCGAATGTTGTATGTTGATTTGCTTAGGATGGATATATTCTACTTCGGAGAATGAAGGAAGTAAGAAATACTTATGGATAGTTGATGGCCAACGGGGTGTACTCTCATTCATCCAATTCATTCCTAAACAGTCAGACAACTAACTACCGCACAAACTCGTCTGGACTCCAGATGAGCCTTGTTTCTGGTTGACAGTATGACACACTAACTCCTATCCTTAACACCTGCCTGCAAAGCCTGAAGATGCTCATACTTCAGGTTATCCTGTGCCAAAGACCAGGCAAAGACTCCGCCCAACTTCTCATCATCCACGATTTCCTTAAACTTCCGTTTAATAAGAGCCGGAGTATCCCAGGTCCAGAAGTAGTTCGCTTGCTTGTCAAAGTAATACTGGCCGCCTGCATCCTCGTCCGTGACGCCGTTTGGCAAAGCACGATCCCAGGACTGCTTAGCAGCGGGAGAAGCATCTGCCTGCGCCCGGTCAAATGTCAACGCCCCCGACTTCCCAGTATCGGCTCCTTTCTCATCCTCCATGACAGCGGTCTTACACCCCAGAGGATGCTGATCGCATCCAGCGTCCGGCGCAGTCTCGAAGTATTTCGCGTAGAATGCAAAGCCCAAGTTGATTTTGCTGCTGTCGAGCCCGATCTCTTTATACGCCTGGATGGTATCCAAACTGTCTTTCACGCCGGTGTGGTGCTTCGTCGCGTTATTCCGTCTGTTCATCAGGTCGTAGGTCATCACGTTCACGAAGTCGACGGATGGCCAGATGTTGGGCCCTTGTTCTTTGGTGAAGGCAATCATGTCGCCTCTTTTACCGGGGACTGCGAGAGAGAGGACCTTGTCCTTACCGATCGCCTTCCGGATGGTGGCGACGAAGAGTGGAAAGGCTTCGATCTCCCATGTCTTCTGCGAGTTGGGCTTCTGTTTGTAGTCCTCTCCGTTGCCGCCGGGGTACTCCCAGTCGATGTCTAGTTTTATTAGTATATTTGGGCCATTCCATTCCAACTCTAGAACACAGGGAGGAAGCCATACCAACACCATCCAGCCCGAATTCGGTCACCATAGCTGCTACATTCTTCGCATACCGCTCTCTCGATGCCTCATCTTTAGCGCCCTCAGAGAAGCCAGTCGTATCGCCCCATCCACCGATAGCAACCATGAGCTTCGTGTCCTTGCTGAATCGCTTCCGCGTGGTCTCGATGGGTTCCCACGGTTGGAATTTCGACGGGGGATCGCTGCTGAAGGATTTTGCTTCGGCAAAGGCCAGGATGGCGTGAGTGATACCTCCCGTTTGATCACTGCCTGGGTATTCCTTGTGCCATCTGCAATTTTTTTTGTTAAACTCGAATATTACCTCTTCGATTAGTGTCGGAAAAGAAAACCATACTGGTCCATGTACATGGGGAAGCGCAAGCTGGCTACGGCTTGAGTAGCCAGCAGGCTCATAGCGATGAAGTTCCACTTCATGGCTGTGAGTTCGTGTAGGTGTCTGGATAATGAGCAAAAGCAAAGGAGCGACGGCTTGAGGCTTTATATGTAGTCGGGGATGTATGTACAAGGTGGGGTCACTTGCACAGTGAGAGGTCATCTGAACAACAGTAAAGAGAGCAGCCACGCGCCTATTTATCCTTCACTTTATGCTGCCCAGCGACAGGTCATGTCTTCGCATAACAATAAAAGGAATCGACTCATCAGTTACATAGTGGGGAATGCGTGGATCTCAACGTCCGTAATCTGGCTGAACAATAACCAATCAATAATGGTCGATGAGGTATGTTGAATGTGAGACAGAACCTGAACCTACCTTGAATTGCACTCCGCATTTTGTGATCGTCGGTTGGTCTGTTTATTGGTAAATCCTTTGCGCAACCTGATTCCATCGCGGGGCTGAAACGCTGCGTAACGCTTTTAGTTAGGATCGGACTTAGGATAGGCCTGTGGCATGCCTACTCACATTCCGTTGCATTCCTGCCAGGGGCCAAGTAACACCACTAGAAACATTACCCGGAGGATCTAAGACATTGAGTCAAAGAGAGAAAATTCCAGGAACAAAAAGCTTCAATGGATCCGAGACCGTCTCTTTTTCTTCAGATTTCGCTAAGGTTAGCCCGTGTATCACCACGGTAGTACCAAATAGTACTGGATAGAGAACGGAACAGTTAACAAAGCGTGAAACAAAACAAAACTATTATTATTGCTTTATGCTACAGACTTCGCGCGCGGGTATCTCATATATCAAGCTAGGAGGTGTCCGGTCTGGCCGAACTCCGAATATCTCTTTGAATCGTCAAATATTCTAATCCCAATGGCGTCGAATGATAGGCCGTGCCGGGTCCCACGGCCCCGTCACCACGTTCTTGTATTTCTGGAGACTGATGAGCCACCAGCTGCATCCCCCCATCGCCAAGGCTGTGAGGATGCTGCCCAAGATGGAACCGACGACCGCTGCCGTCAATCCGCCCCTTAATGTGATTCCGACCGCGCCACCAGCGGCGATCACCAGCGCTAATGTCTGGAGTACGTGGCCCGTCCAGGAAATATGGCGCAGCTGACGGCGGAAAATAGGGAAAAGTCCAAATACCTCCATGGAGAAAAGCATCAGACTAAACACATGCGTCGTGGACGGCAATCGAGATGCGAGCACGGTGGAAGCCATCACGGCAGCATTGGTGGACAAAGAAGCTGGGAACTTCGTAGCGCCAGCGCCTTCACCGCTCCCGTAGTCAAAAGAGAAGATGTTGGTGATCAACAGCCAGCAACTCATCGCCCAGATGGAGTCACTGGCCGTTGATTTAGTGAGCGATTTTAATATAGGGCTGAGTCCAAGTAGTGCGCAGTATATTAGAAAGGCCGATTTCACAGTGGACAGCCTCTGGCGGTTCCGTGAGGAAAGTCGCGAGGTCATGGGCGCATCGTCGGAAGGTAGGTACTGGATACTGCCGGTAGGTGCACCATTAGAGCTTCCGGAGGAAGCCGTGTCCTGCGTGAAGGAATCGCCGAGGCCCGAGCTATTGTTCCGTTGACCTGATTCTGTCTCAGTGTGAGACATCGTCAACCCCAGTCCGTGGACATGGTCCTTCTGGTCATTTAGTTGTGTTGTAGATGGGTTCATCGAGCTTGCCGTCGAGCTCGAACTGGACCCGTCCTCACCTTCTGGAGCGCGCTCCACCACGCGGCTCTCCCGATGCTCTCTGAAAACCCAAGAATCCCACAGTATCCAACCCATAGCCGTGCCAACGCTCCCCCAGCACACGATCGACACGGGGCTCACCCGCCCTTGCACAATGCCGGTAAAACAGCAGACAAAGATGACCACCGAGCACACATGTTGAACAATGACTGTAGAGTCGGCTACCAAAGGCCAAAAGTCGTAGGGGCGCACGCGCGGATTCCGCTGGAGATGGTCGAGAAACGTTTCAGTATCGGTGTAATTATCAGGGTCTGACCAGCAATGTCAATAGCCATTTCGAAAAACAAATAATTCCAACCCATACATGACTGTTTCACCCATAGAAGTTTTTTCCATGCGCCTTTTCGTTTCCTGCGCCTACTTGTCCCTCGCAGTTTTCGGGGTCGCAAGGCCGCCATCGAGGCCGCAGTGCCGGTGCTCCCATTCAGTTCTCGAAGTGTCTCATCGTAGCTCGCTGGCGCAGTTCGCGTCCTTAGCAATGCAGGCGAGTAGTATGCATCCTCAGGAGCAAGTCGGGTGGGATCAGGGAGCGTTCGTTGCTGACCAGGAGGCTTGGATCCGACCGCTCGATAGGGATGGGTCTCGACGGGGACTGGCGGAGGAACGGGAGGGGGCGAGTCGGGCAAAGAAGGCATCGAGCTGTACAGAAATTCATGCTTGATGCATGGCGATGAAGAATTAAGTGATTAACTGACAGTGTTGAGAGATATCCCAAATGAGGCGCAATTCCGATTACGTCGCTACGCCCACGTGGTCATTAGTCATCGCTTCCTTTTAACTATCTCACTCGCTATCTGTGTACAAAATCGCAATGGATAACGATGGACAAAGCTGAATTTCAGTTGATATTTCATTCATTATCTATAGTTAAGTAAAGATACATTCATATGCAATGTCCCCGCTACACAGTAATATTACAATCCATGCTATCAACGCTTGAGTACCCGACACTGGAATGTCAAAATTACCAATTGAGTGCGAGGACATGACCGACTTCAACAGTCACCGTTTCGTTAGTGTCCTTCAAGCTCTTCACATGATCCACAAGAAGAGCAAATTCGCCTTCGCTACCCTCAAAGATGTACTGCTGCACCCGCTGGGATGCTGTTTGGCATGAAAAGATCTTCACCTCGACATTTTTATCGAAAAGCTGAAAGAAAATGCGGGCCTTGTCAAAGTGTTCTTCCCGATCCTGCACTCTTCCAACGGAATACAACGGATCACACCCGATTTATACGAGACCAGCTTGAAGACTACTTTGGGATCTCCATGCATGGCAGCAGTTGGCCCAGTTACTCTGCGCCTCTTGAGCGCAGATTCAGGCTGTTCTTCCTCCGAGGATTCCTCTTCGGAATCCTCCTCTTTGGATGATTCATTAGAAGTTGCCGATGACGATTAACGTACATCGTAGGTTCTAGAATTGAGCGCCACGCCCGGCCGTCCTGGCAGACTGTTTCGTTGCGGCCTCGCTACTGGACCTTGCGTCTGCGACCCTCCTGGTAGACTGTTTCTTTGCCGCCTCGTTCCTGATGTCGGTGGCTGCGACGATGACGAGGTATCGTCTTGGCGAGAGTACCCCGGCCGACGCTTGGCCAACTTCTCAAAAGCGCTCCGTGCCTCAGGCTCATAAACAACATTATTAGGACCTTTGAAAAACTTTCTCACTGCACAGCTCGTAGGCTCCCAGCAATCTTCAGTCCCCAACCAAGTAACAAGGTAAGTGCCGTATTTTGTGCCGAAAGGAAAGTAACACGAGACGATCTTCGCAGGTCCTTCCACTGGGTGAAGCACCAGGACTTTGTACGGGGCGGGCTGTTTGACCGCGAAACAGGATAAATCTACTTCGTTCCCTTGACGGTCGAACGTCTTCCATTTCATCGTATAGCTCCACGGTTGGCTCTTGCAAGGAGGTAGCTGTGCGCCATTCTCTTTGTTCCACTCTTCTAGTAACCCGGCAAGATGCGCTGGGAAGGGGTGATCGGGCCCGTAAACCGGTTTGGAGCGCAGAACGAGTAGCCTAGGCGATGTTTGATTATCGTTAACGGGGTTACTATTGGCTTGCGCTCTTCTTTATAACAGTCCGTGCGGAGGGATAGCCATCGTCTTGAACAATGAAACATGAGCTTAGATAGAGCTTAGATAAGTGGGACAATAGGAAAGGAATCTCGCGTACCGGCCTGCCATATTGTTCCTTCCAGGCTCAATCGCTACCTGGCATGAACAAATGAGAAGGCGATGCGGTAATGGATAGCGGTACCAGCAGTTTGTAAACGTTTGTTTTGGTTGTTGCTAGTAACTATCCAGGAGAGATCCGCGCGTCAGCGCCTAAGGCTCCAATGAGCTGGGGTAAGCTTTACCCATACGACCCTATCCGCGTCTAGAACCCACCAGACATCAAATGTTGCTGGTAAACACCAGCCTAGTCTAATGTGAAATCATGGTTTGTACTCCGTATGTAGTAAGTAGTAAATACCGCCAATTGTTCAAAGTAGCAATTTCATCTATAGGCGACCAATATTTCCTACAAAGCATCAGTGCCAGTGTGGGTACCCAGTACCCAATAGTAAGGTAGGTCCTTGCAAAAATACCAATTTAGCCCGAAAAATCAGAAATGAAAAAGACATTGGGTTAAGAGGTATTATTATACAAGTAAAGCCACGCCAATATAATGCCTGAAAGGTTGATGTGCAGAGTGTATATTCTTTTGTCTAACATGCATGGAGGATAACAGCCGAAAAAGAAGTGGGTATCAGTAGCCCAAAAGAAAGTAAACAAAGACGTATAAACCAAGTAGGGAATGAGATCGTGCAAGCTTCCAAGGATGTGGTAGAAAGTCATGTCTTAAACTCGTCAAGTGGAGCTACTCTTTAGCTCCTGTAGCATGTGGCTACCGTCGAGGCTGTTCCTACGGCCCCAGTTGGCGGGTTGCCGACGTAGGAAAGCCCCAACCGCGCCGATGTAGCCTTCGTGGCGTAGGAAGTAGGCTTGTTTTTCGCCCTTGGACCAGAATCGAATGGCATAGGATAGCGTGTTCATGGTTTGCCGATGGCCTCGGATGAATGATCCACCGAAGTAGATATGCTTCACTTGATGTTTCTCCGATTGGAGATATGCGATTTGTCCGATATTGTTACTAAACCATGTTAGCGACACGCTATTCGGGATATGGGAATGATGTTAAACCTTACCTAATTGCATAGAGTAGGCTTCGGCTCATATCTTCAGGCTTGAATGTCGGTTCACCGTTTGTTTGACCGGCTTCATCGTGAGACTGGTCTTCTCCATCCTCCTGTTCGTGAACGGCATTTTTCAATCGGAAGACTTTCCCGAATGTGCTGGCAATGGCAGTGCTCTTCAGCCCGATCTTGCCGTAGTCCATACCGTAGATATCGCCGACTAACATGTCGACCCCACTATTATCCCCGGTATCCGCCATCGCAAGCATATCATCGAAAGTCTGCGCACCAGTCAAGAGCGACATGATGCCCCAGAAGGTACCGCCGCCCAGATGAGTACCCCCCACTCGTTGAAATTGTCGGGGTCCAGACACTTTAATCATAGACACCCCAGAACCGATGTTGACTAATAGATACGGGTATACATCCGGTCGGGCCTCGGCAAATTGCATCGGGTGGGTTTCGCTATAGGTGAAGACCTCGTTCGGAATCTCGGTGATGAAAAAATCAAGGCCTATTGTAAACAACCAAATTAGTGCCTTCATTGAGAAAAGAGAAGAGGCTATATCCGGCGCATCCGGGTATGGAAGACATACCGGTAATGAGGCATTCCATCTCATCCTCCCGTATAATGTTCACTTTCAATGCCTCTTTCAGCTTGTCGTAGTACTTATAGGCACCTCCTCCTGTAGCTACAACACATAATTCGTCACTGGATGGGCCATGGGCCTTCTGATATTCTTGTTTAAGTTCCTTAATGAATTGAATGCATATGTCTATGCGATGAGTTTCGAAGTTAATGAAGTTCAATCGGCCGCCGTTGTCGTTGGAGTCCAGCTCTCGTGTAAAGTATATCAGTTTCGCAAGGGAACCGCCAATCTATAGTGCATAACAGCCAAAAGTCAGTTGCGCTGGTTAAGATGTGGTGATGCGATCGGAAGCTGTAATTTAATTGCGGGGGAGTGGTGATTATGCGGGGGAACGGCAAAAAAATTTAAGAGAACACAAAGAGGAACTCACGTCGACTGCAACATGGCTCACTACACCAGTATGATGAGGAAGCCGAATATCGTGACCTTCGTAATGTACACCGTCCAATCTGACGGGACTCTTAGATCGAGGATCTTCATCAACGATAAAGGCGCCTTTGACGTTGATCTTCACAGTTCCGGGGTTGGTGATGGCTTTTTCCAGCCGGGTGGCGCGCGAGGAGGAATTGTGAATTGTGGACGCCATGGTGTGTATCAGTGAGTAGAAGTCAAGGAGGAAACGGGACCAAGAAATAAGCAAGTCACCTGGAGTACCGAGGAATGGTAGCTCCACTGGTGGTTGAGGGTGACATCTCGGAGTAATGGGATGCCGTGCTGTTCCCTACGGCGTATATCTCCTTCTGCCCGCCTTTTCTGTTGGGAGTGGAACCAAGAAAGACGGGAGAGGGCTTATTGATTGACGGGGACCCGGAGTATGCACGGAGTACAGAAGTAAGAGTAGGGTTAGTTCCTTGCTAGTAACTAGAAGTAGTAATCTAGTAGATAAGATCTTTTGAACTGTTTTGACAGTCAGTCAGCTGTACGGTGGAACATTTTGCATGACGTTGTTCTCATCATCGTGGTGGTTAGTTCCTCAGGCATGATTCTCAGGCAGAACCCCCAAAATCACATGCACGCAGAGTAAACAGCTCCAATTGAATACTAATTGTTTGAATGAGCTCGACTACAATCTCTTCCTTCGAGGATCTCATGTTCGTCATCTTTTATCTTTTATGTTTCTCTTTTTTCTTATTTTTTTTTCACTTTTCTATTGATGTTCCCTCCCTAAAGTATCGGTGAAAGCAGAGTAAGCCGTACTGGTACTACGTCCCGAAGAAATATCTCCGAGTCACAAACCAATCGAATACATCTAGGATCAGGACTAATAGCTAATAGGCTATTTGGAAGAGATTAAGCTATATGTATCAACCTAGCGAAGGGCAATACTATATTGGAACTATATAATCACCTTTGGACACGAAAACCCGATCATGTACTTCACACCCTAATAGTGAAACTTGAGCTCCAAGCTGAACGGTTCACTATTGATATATAAAGTCTGACAATCACTCGAGAAACCGTTGGATTGAGTTGCTGTTGTACTAGTGTACGCTACCGGTGATCTTAGGGTCAGGGATGAAAAACGCTACTTCACAACGGATACCCGCTTACCTCCCATATCCTTGTATTTGAGCCAATCCCCGATATTCGCCTCACAGTGAAGAGTCGTGTCACGGACAACATAGTCCCCCCCATCGCAAGTTGGTCCCCAGATAGTATACCGATGAGGTCCTATTTCCCTCTCTCCTAGCGTGCCTTCATCCGGCACAAGGACCGGATGGAAAATCTCACCCTCCATCAGACAGTTCAAGAAATGGCTCATAGAGACCATCATTCTGATATAGCATATCAGGTTGATGATTCGCTGCGTCTGTCATCTGCTGGCGCCGTGATATTACCCTACAGATTAGTGCATACGCCGAGTGAGCATAGAACCGGCCTGGTTCAGCGATAATCCTGGTCGTACTCGGGATCCCTTCTGCGAGTTTATCCTGGATGGTGGACGCTATATCTTCGAAATTCTTGTCCTGGAATCCGCCCCCAACAACTAGTACCCTCATGTCAAACCCTAATTTTTGAGCCTGCCCAAACACCACTTTAGCGTCTGTGATAGCTCTTTGAAATGACCCAGGTCATTAGCTCCGGTACCTACCACGCCAATCTATTAACGACCACTAGGTAAACACTCGTCTGGAGATGAAACAGACAAAAGGTCATTGCTCACCAACATGAAAGCTGATCCCAGCAACATCCAACCCCAGATCCTTGGCACGCTCCAACAAAACCCGGCTTCTGTCCGCCGGGGCCTCGAACTAGTCTCCGAAGTTGATCAAAGCACTGTTATCGTTGGCATAAATCCTGAGCAAAAGTTGTGCATTAGGCATATATCGACGGATCGTCTCTAGTTCGTCCAGATTATCAAAGACTGTAGTCTGAACACCCGCCTTAGCATAAACGAGCACCCTTGCGGCCTTGCACGGGTTGGGTTGGGGCGAGGACAGAACGCATTTCTTCTATGGAGGCACAATCAAAACAAGTACCAAAACCAGCCAGAAGTCGTAGTAAAACGGGGTCGGCATTGCATTTGATGGCTAGTTGCATCATTAGTACCGGGGGATATGACCACCTTTTCCGACCAACTTGCTATAGAACGGTTGGACGTTAGGTAAATTGAGCTTCTAGCGCTGATACTGCCGGGATACCTGCCCTAGATCCGCAATGAAAAAGGGATTATCTTCAAAGTTCGCATCGCCACTGGTTATCCTCTGGATCTGGAAGTCGATGACGAGGTCGACCAGTTGGTCGGAACTCAATTCATCTATTGCCGTTCCTTTTACCCCGAGTTAGATGGGGATGTATAGTGGGATGTATAATGATCTACGAGCCATTGCAGCGGGAGATACATGGTTAACTACAAGTTCTAAAAACCCTGCAGTGTCTTAGACATGGTAGTATAAGCTACATTTCCGCAATCCGCAATTGCAACAGTATATGACGCCTGCTGATATGACACATAGAATCCCAACGAAGAATGTGCCCAAATTCATAAAGTTTGGGTGCATCTACCACCTTCGTAGATGTTATTTGTGGAGCCTTCTGCGAGTCATGCAAGTATGGGTGATGGGACTGATATCCCCGGATTCGGTAAGAACCGGATGTCACTGCATTGGGTATCCTTGCTTTTAAGCAGGTCTCAATTACTCCCTCTAGTGCTGCAGACGCCCAGGAATGAGTATTCGATCTTGAATTCGTTCGTTCCAATTTTCCCCCTCCAGTGTTTTCTGTCCTGTGGAAGGACCGTCGCATCTGTTGGCGTTGCCAAGGTAGCATTTTCGACATGTGGAGTGGCGTGATGGCAATAGGAATGCTACATACAGTATACTTCGAAATCCGTTCAAATGTCGTGACATTGTGCAATAAGTGGTTGCGTTTTCACTTGATTCTGCTGCATGTGGTTGTAGAGAACATGCACATTCGTCTGGACAACAAGGAAATTGACGCCCCACTACTAGTGCTCTACACTGTTACAGCAATTATAGGATTCTCGATTATGTGTGGCTGTAGGAGCTCAATATAACAAAACGATTAGAATTGATTACACTATCTAGAAAATTGAAACATCTCGATAACATGAAGCCTTATATGAAGGGCTTAAACAAAGCGTCATTCATATAAAAATATGGCTGGGTTAGTAGAACAAAACAATGAAAATAAGAAGAATCATCAGGTGGATTGACTGAAAACGGAATGATTCAACACCCATAGCATAGAAAACGCTTCAAATTCAGCATAATATGTTACACTTCTTTCGGTGCTGGCACTTGCTGCGTAACACAGTGAATAACTCCGCTCTGAGGGATCGTTTTGAGGAGAACCTGCCGCACCTCGCGATCTGGCACCAGAGCCTGCCATGTTTCCCTAGCCTTGCGATCATGCTCCACGGATCCAAACGCAGGAATGATCAAACCACCATTACAGAAATAGCTATTAAGGTATGAGGTGACGACTTCATCATCAGGTAAAGCACCAATGTCTTCAGGGCGCGACTCCTGAATGGTATGAATCTCGAACCGCCGCCCTTTAGCATCGGTCTCGCGTTGTAGGGTCTCTCGAATCTCCCTCTAAATTTCTAACCGCTCCTCCGATACGGAGCTGTGGTCTGATACCACAACTACTCCCGGTCGCACGAACCGCACCTCAGCATCCAGGTGGCAATCCGTGATATCAAGTCCATTAAGCCCGGGGCACCAGATGACTTTTTCAACACCCAAGAGACGACGCAGCTCTTGCTCTATCTCATCGCGGGTCTGGCATGGGTTGCGCTGGTCGCAGACCAGGTAGCTTTCAGCGACGATTAGCGTGCCATCACCGTCAAGGACTATCCCACCACCCTCGGCACGGATTCGAGACACGACGCGCCGCACAGGCGAGGGTGATTGGTCAGAGGCGATAACATTGCACGCAAAATCAGTGTTCTCCCTTAATCGGTCTTTCGTCATGAATGGATTACCATATCGGTAGTGACCATGTGCCCCTTTCCATCCATTCTTGTTCCCCCACTCGTTGAATTCGAAGCTGATAGCTAGTCGCTGACCTGTAGCATCGTGGACGTAAAGAGGGCCGGTGCCGCGAACCCAGCAGTGGTTGGTTGGAATGGGAATAATATGCACCTTTGACGGGATTCGCAACTTGCGGTTTACAAGAGACTGAGCGTATTCGATATCTTCAGGGCGAGCATATAGACGCATGGGCTCAAAGTGTTATTACCGCGGCGATGTCAATGATCTCCTCGCAGTTCTTCTCCAAAGGGATTCTAGACATGAGGCTTTGGAAGGGAATCCTAGGATGGTTGCAATATGGGGGTCCCATTCAGGGAGGAAGGTAAAGTTGTCTGTTTCAGGGGACCATCCTTATTCAGAGGCGGACGGCTGTGTTGATGGCTTTCACGGGATGGAGGCGCCCGATTAGTGCTCATATAACCGCCCATTCTTAAGCGGCGATCTTTATACGAGCCAACTGAGATGAGAGAGAAAGTATAGATGAGGAGACGCCATGGAGTGGTCTTCCGTTTCTTTTACGCTGAGAAATGTGGCTCACAGGGCCGCGGCAGATCTCCGCCCCTTCCCAGCATATTTTGAAAGGCCACTGACCCACTGGGGTAACATTCCCTCCTCTGGAAACAGAAATAAGCCGCATGTGTCATGGGGGTATCCAGGCTTTCATGTGGAATGTGGAGGTTTGAGGGGCATCATGTAAACGCACCGAGTACCTGCACATCCATTCGAGAGTGTATAATTAAGAGGTGAAAACCTCAAACCCAAATAATGCGTAGCGGGCGAATGTGGCATTCAAAAGGCAAAGTTACATGAAATTATTGGCATGTTCCCTGGGAGTGACGCTTACATTTAGCCTGTCCTATACGCATCCCAGTCTTGGTGATGCTTTGCATTTTCGGTTTCATATTAATACTGCACGTTTTGATTCCACACGGCCCTTATTCTGAAGTCGTGTCCTAGAGGAACAGTTGCTATGAACGTCCCCTCAACATTCTATCGGCCTTATGAAGGGGATCCCCGTCACAACGGAGTGATCATCATGGCCTGGCCGGGACCCGAGAACCCAAATTATGCGAAACCTGTGATTTCCAAATTGAAAAGTGAACTCTCAGCAATTGCCAAGGCGATTAGCGATTATGAGCCTGTAATGCTGCTGGTTAATGACAAGGACCTCTCCGACGCGGAGACAACATTCCAGAGCTGCGGGAGTCAGGTAGAAATCAAGTCTACCGATATGGATGACTTGGAGATGTGGATGCGTGATGTTGCGCCAACCTTTGTATTCGCTGAAAGATCATCCCATTCTGGTCTCCATGGGATCGACTTCAATTTTAATGGTTGGGGAGGAAGATATCCCTCAACCAACAGTGCACACCTGGCCAGGCAGTTTCTCGTCGATCGCTCGATTCCTCGCGTGGAAACCCCAATCGTTGTGGAAGGCGGCGCCATAGAAGCCGACGGGGAAGGAACCTTATTGGCGACGGAGGCTTCCATCATCAACCCTAACCGTAACCCCAATGTCAGCCGAGAGTTTATCGAGCAAGAGCTTCGCCGTCTTTTGGGCGTGTCCAAGATCATCTGGGTTCCTGGTATGAAAGATAAAGATACGACCGATGGCCATGTCGACGCCTGGGTTCGCTTTGTGGCTCCAGGCAAAGTCGTCTTGAATGACCCCGGTCCAGGCCAGCACGTACTCACTGAGGTCTATAACACGACCAAGCAAATCTTATCCCAAGCTACGGATGCCAAGGGGAGGCACCTCGAGATCATTGACCTTCCTCAGGCGGGCACAGGGGGATCTGAACCTATCGATCCAGCTCTGTCTCTAAATTATGTGAACTATCTGCTTGTAACTGGTGCGGTCATTGTCCCACAATTTGGAGACCATCAGGCCGATGACAAGGCTAGAGAAATTCTGCAAGCTCTCTTCCCAGAGCGAAAGGTAGTTCAGGTATACATTGACCAGGTTGCATGGAACGGGAGCGGTGTCCACTGTGTGACCCAGGAAATCCTGGGCGACAGAAAGAGGGCGACGGGACAGTGCCTATGCATGTGACAGAATCAATTATGTGTTCTAGAATATTGTGGAGAGGCTTCAAATACCTTAAGATTGTCATACTCTATATAGCAGCGAAGTTCCCTAATGTCAAATCCGATATCATTTGTGCGATGTGAAAATAAATTGCAAAGCGGAGACACGCAGGGAAACTCACGAGTGCTTCTTATCATTAAAGCTGGTGGACGAGAATGATCCCAAGAGAACTGGAACATATGTGTATCTTTTGTGCCTCGTAGCTGTTATCGGCCCGGATGGGATGGGGGGTCGACTGCGTGCGTATCTGGCCTTTCCTACGTATTCTCGTGGAGTGGGAAGATGATCCTCGTAACTCTCTGGTGGCAATTATAAATTGTACAAAGTTGATGGCACAAGATCAAGTGCACTAGCGGGTGGCCTGTGGCAACTGAACATGCTGTACTGCCATTTGCAGGTCTGAAGAAGAAAAAGGAGAGGCGACAGCCCTCCTTACAGAAAGATGCTCTCCGAATTGAAACGACTGGCTATTGAACTGGAGACAGAGAACCAAACTCTGAAATAGCATCTAGCGGAAAGTACCACTATACTGCTACCTGCTGCGAACCTGAGTGGACGGCATAATATTTGGGTGAGATATTTCAAGACATTACTTAAGTGATCATATCATGGTTTGCTTCAGAAGTACTCAGCAAACGCCCTTCTACTCTTGCCCTACGCATTCACTGCCTAGGAAAAAAAAAAATAAAATTACCCAGTCAGGTCCAAACCTAAGGATTCTGCAGACAGCCCATGCAATAGTATTGGACAGTGGTACCTTGCACTGAGCTTTCGTTGTCTCTGAGGTTCGTAGTTTGGATACCTTTCTTAATGCAAGAACAGTAATACTGTCATTTGGCTGCAAGCACATCATTGTCTTGAGAAAATTGAGAAGTGCCTAAAGGTTACCCCGTTCTAGTGACTCTGTTCATGATATCCCAATTGGGACTCGTCACCTGAGAAGCAAGCACACGTTTCCTTTTCTTCCTTTTATTTGTTTCTCATGCTCTTTCACTTTCACTTTCTTTTCTCTCTCTCACTTCTGCCTGTTTCCACATCTCTCTCAAACCAAGTGTTTCACTCACTTGACCCATGCAGAGGTCTTCTGTTATCTGCAACTCTCTCACTGTGTTCATCGTCTGAGCAACCTCTGTTTATGCGGTGGCTGACTTGTTCACTAGTCCTTTATATTTTCTTTTTCATGTCCTCTTACCTCTGCTTTCTCGTCCAGCTTTTAGCCAAATTCTCCAACCCCAGCTTAAGTGTGTTTGCGCGTATCTTTCTCTTCTATTCTGATCCTTCTTCTTATCATTCTTGGTTTTCTCGTTCTACATGTTTCTATTCCTTGGATGACCAGAAACACTTAAGTATACCTCACTCTTGTCACCCCCTGAGCATAGTGTTGTTGATCTGACACGCTGTAGTCGACGACTCCACTCACGCGTATTATCGTGTTTATCTGGACATTATGGATAGCTTCGACGTGTCAGGTATGGACACTGCACTCAAAGACATTACGGACGTGCAAAACGTCAAAAAGGCTGAAGCCGCGAGCATTGCACGTGAGAAAGGGTGGACCGAGAGGGAGGCCTATGACTACTCCAAGTATAATGATCCTCTCGCTAAGCCTGCCGAGGACGCTGAGCCTGAACAGCAGCTGCCACAAGACCTCCCTGAGTGGGCGGCGAATGCGGCAAAGTACGAGTGGCACGATGAGTATGGCGACGTTGGTCCGGCCAACCCCGAGCTTGAGGCGATGCTATTCCGTAGTGAGTTCATCAACCGAACGGGTCTCAAGATCGGAAAGTAAGGGGAGTATGTTTTCTAGACATTGGTATCAGGAGCTGACCCTTGCAGCCTTCAGAATATTGAAGTCATCGCCGAGAGTCGCGAGCGACCTAGTCCAGTCAAGAGTGTAAGTCAGTTCAAGCACCATAACGCGTCCTGGTCTCACTAATCGCCCGTTAGTTTGACGATGCCGGTTTACACCCCGTTGTACGCGATAACATCCGCCTCTGCCATTACGACGTTCCTACACCAATTCAGGCCTATGCAATCCCCGCTGTTCTGACGGGTCACGATCTCATAGCCATTGCCCAAACTGGTAAGTATTGGGGGTCATGGTGACTTTGAGCTATCAACTGACGAAATCATGAACCTAGGTTCGGGCAAAACCGCGGCCTTCCTAATCCCCGTCCTTTCGCAGTTGATGGGGAAGGCAAAAAAGCTTGCTGCGCCGCGCCCTAACTTGGCCAGCGGATATTATCCTGCCACCGACGCTGTCCGTGCAGAGCCCTTGGTTTTGATAGTCGCCCCCACAAGGGAGCTCTCCACGCAGATCTTCGATGAAGCACGTCGGCTTTGTTATCGCTCCATGTTGCGTCCTTGCGTGGTTTACGGTGGTGCTCCGGTGCGTGATCAAAGGGATGAGCTCCAGAGAGGTTGTGACATCCTTATTGGTACTCCTGGTAGGCTTCTAGACTTTATGGATAAGCCTCATATTCTGTCCCTTCGTCGTGTCAGGTAAGTTGCCCCCGAAACTCATTATTCCAGGGCTAATGTCATTCTCAGATATACTATCATCGATGAGGCCGATGAGCTTCTCCAATCTGACTGGGAGACTGAATTTCAAAAGATCATGTCTGGTGGAGGTAAAGAACGATCATATTTATTTTGTATAATCGTGACACTGACCAAGAAAGATGTTAACGAGGATGCGGATCATCGTTATATGATGTTTTCAGCGACGTTCAACAAGGAATGCCGTCTTCTTGCCCGAAAGTACCTTGCCGACGATCACGTTCGCGTCCGCATCGGACGTCCTGGAAGTACTCATCTAAATGTGGAACAGCACGTAAGGCATTGCAAGAGGAAAGCTATGGTTCTTTCGCATGTGAGTTTGCTGACATAACTCAGATCATCTACGCCGAAGAGCATCTGAAGAAACAGTGTCTCTACGACTTGCTTCTGTCAATGCCCCCTTCCCGCACCTTGATATTCGTCAACTTCAAGTCACAGGCTGATCATGTGGATGACTATCTCTACAATATGGGCCTGCCCAGTACCTCAATCCACGCGGACCGTACTCAGCGCGAGCGTGAGGATGCCTTGTAAGATTTCCAGCCCCTGCCAGTAGGATAGCATTTACTCAAGACGAGATAGGCGTGCTTTCCGTACTGCCAAGTGTCCTATCCTCGTTGCCACCGGGGTTTCAGCTCGTGGCCTTGACATCAAGAACGTCATGCATGTGATCAATTTCGACCTTCCTCGCAACAATGGAATCATCGAATATGTTCATCGCATTGGTGAGTACAGCAAGCATGGACCCACGCTTCAGATCAGATCCTAACCACGGACAGGACGAACTGCCCGCATTGGTAATGAAGGCATTGCCACTTCGTTTTACAACCATGACCGGGACTCGGGCCTTGCTCCCGACCTTGTCAAACTTCTTCTTGAAACCAAGCAGAAAGTTCCCGACTTCCTCGAGCCCTACAAACCCACGGATGGTGATATCTTGTTTGAGGATGATACCGACGATGAAGAACTGTTTGAAAGCACTAGCGCGAATGCCAACGAGGATAGTGGAAATGCCTGGGCTGGAATCCCCATCGCTAACGATGCTGACCATCCTGCCGCGGAGTGGAACTTCTAGCCAACGTGTGCCAGGATATCGTGGCAGTCAAAAAGTTGTTTGTCGACGACCACTAGCATGATGAAGTCTGCTGCTAGCCAGGGATTTGATCGACGATGCTAGTGAAGAGTCTCTTGCGGCGTACCCTATTGTCCCTTAACTTCAGCTTCTTCATCTGCATGCAGTACAGGTTACTGTGGCTTTCAACATTCTGCGATAATTTTCACTGCAATGAGGGAGACAACGGCAGGCCCGCCCTTTTTGCCCCAAGTTCTATGGAAGCCCTGCAACCGGGGTAGTTGTCTCCCTCCTGCTTTGGACTCTAGAGGGCAACGACCTTGACTTTGCAGGACTTCCTAGCCAACCCCAGATCATGTTGAAGGGACATATTTGGGCAACAGAGGAATGGCAAGCTGTGTTTTCCTGTATGTCTAAACTTAAAAATGCCTAATGCTTATCTAATTGCTCAAGAGAGAGATAGTCATGTAAAACTCTATAAACACAGAAAGAGCAATTGACTGGAGTTGCCTTCTGCGACTTCTCTATACTACCCAACAGTAGACCAACTACCGGCCACTATAAAGTATACTATCACAGCATACTCCTCCGTCATCATACCCTCCACTTATACAAAGCTACGATCGATCATGGCTGCTATAATCCCAACTACCATCTATCTCTGCCTCAATATTTTCTTCCTCCTCCCTACACTCACCACCCAATATCAAACTCACCTCCGCATGACCTTCCTCCAACCACCAACAAAAAACACCCCGATACTTCTTGACAACTTTGAAGACCGTAACCAAAACAGCCTAGGAGCCTGGCACGGCGCCTTAGAAGACCTCCCATTTTCCCAGGGACGAGACACTCAGGGACAAAGCTACATCCGCCTATACCCAACAGACCCAGACCAGACCTACCACACCCAGCTCTCTTCAACCCAATGTTTCGACTTAACCCCCTACAAGACCTGGTTCCTCCACATCAGTTTCACCGGACACGCAAACTACGATATCTCCCTCCACCAACACAATCCCTCATGCAACCCTTCCACAAATCCTTACCCAGAAACATGGGACACTATTCAAGCATCACGTTACGTCTTCCCCCTTGGAAGCAATGACGTTTACATCCCATTATTTCACTTCAACATCGACCTGGCCCGCGTCGTCTCCATCGCCATAGGTGGATTCTACCCTCCATATGACCCTGTGACCGTATATAAGGTGGAGTTCGTGTCGGACCCGCCTCGCGGCTTCCAAGTTCCGGAGAAACTGCCAAACGGGATCCTCAAACTTAGGTGTACGAGACCTGGATCATTTGCGTTTGGTATCGACGACGGCATACCAGGGTTGGCAGGAGAGGTCATGGAGATACTCGAAAGCGAGGGCGTCTCGGTTACGTTCTTCGTTGTAGGGAAAGGGCTGAGGCATGATAAGGAGACGGGATTTCGGGAGTTTTACCGGGAGATGCTGAAACGTGGGCATCAGATTGCGTTGCATTCGGATGTGCATCTCAAGTAAGTTCGCGTTTTATCCTCTCATCTAACAGATATGATAAAAGCGTTTATTTCGCTTCTCACTTCCGTTAAACAGATTTTTACCTGTCTCTATTACTTTTTATCACTTGCTAATTCAGTGCTTCTGTTGCCTATTTTGCGAGGGCGGGTGACGGGGTCATTCCTAGTCAACTGTTCCTGTGAGGTTATACGAACTAACACATGTGATCTAATAGAATGGAGGCCATGGACTCAATTGATTCCATAGATAAAGACATAATCAACAATCTCGCAACATTCAAAACCCTCCTTGGGATAGAATGTACGCAACTTTATCCCATCTATCTTTCCAATCTAACCAAGCACAGCCCGCTACTTCCGTCCACCATACGGTACAATCGGCGCCAGAACCCGTCAGCGTCTCGCAATCCATATCCGAGACCCGCAGATCGTCAACTGGAGCGTCGATATCGAAGACTGGATGTGGGCCGACTCTGAGACCCCGGAACGCCAGCTGGAAGCGTTCTATCGGGATGTTGAGAGAGGCGGAAATCTGGCTGTATTACATTATGTGAGTCCAACAACGGTGGGGTATTTCAGGGAGATTATACGCTTTGTAAAAGAACGGGGCTTGAGAATTATGCGCATCGACCAGTGTTTGGAGGACCCTGCAGCTCCACGGTTGGATTGAGGTTTGTTTGAGCTTGGTCAGAGTTGGGTTTAGTTGAATTTGCTTCATGGAGCCACTCGTTTACATTGACTGTTTTGGCTTTTGGTTTCGCTACTCTACAATGCGTTGTATTTGATGTTGATTTTTTCATGACATGGGGAAAGCATCGGGCTGATAATGCCTGATCTTTGGCACTATAACGCGTGAACGAAGTATTACCCATCCAAAACAATCAGAATATGATCCACATGACTAACTGCGTCCACTGAAACTATTATTGGCATCCTCCTCAACAGTACCCGTTGGCTATGCCGTTAGGGCTCAACGTTGTTTATTTCTCAACCAAGAAGTCAAAAGGGGCCCCGTCCACGTGACCCTCCGCTGGACCGCGGGTCTCCTGCGTCATCCGTTGAGGGCGGTGAGCAGCCCCCCTCCAATTGCCCCTCGGCATCCTTTTGGCGTGATAGAAGCAACAATGTAGACATCAGCATCAGCATCAATCATACTTCTGTCCTTGTTGTTTACCCCTTTTGTCCGTCTTTCGCCCGTTCATAAAAAGCACTTTGCGGCAGTGGCGGCATTGGGAATTTTGGTTGAGGTGGGTGCCATGTCAGATGAAAGAAGATTCCATATTCAAGTTACGCTTTCCCGAGTACTGATTCCGGAGTACAAATAGCGTGTAAGACCGGAATTCGTCTACTTCTCGTGAGCGCAACGATTTATCTTCTCATGAAATATTATCCACTTCTATTGAAGATAGCCCCCCATAACATCATTCCATCCTCTTACATTTGCCGTTTCTCAAGCGATACCATCCGCAATTGTGCTCAAACAACAGCCACAAGGTCCGGTAACTCCGGTCCTTCTTACCCTTCAATATGGCATCAGCTCCCACGCACGACATGTCACCGGCCGAGGCGGAGTCAATCTACTTCAACAATTACCCGCCACCTAAATCTCTCCCGAAACACGAAGCCCTTGCTAGAGCTTTCATCAACTACCATGTCGAAAAAAACAGGCGCCTCGTGCTCGTCACGTCAGGAGGTACAACAGTGCCTCTGGAGAACCAGACGGTTCGCTTGTAAGCATTGTGGAAAGATGTTTGTCGCTGCGAACTCCTTGCTGATTATCCCATGCCTTCTTTAGCATCGATAACTTCTCCGCCGGAACGAGAGGTGCGACGAGTGCGGAGTACTTCCTTCAGGAGGGATATGCCGTGATTTTCCTACATCGCCAGTTCAGCTTGCTGCCGTATTCCCGACATTATAGTCACTCGACCAATTGTTTCTTGGACTTTATGGACGAAGCTCCTCCAGCGAGCGCCTCCAAATCGGACCATGGGCGCATTGTAGTGCACGGTGAATACCAGGACCAGATGCGTGACGTGTTGAGAAAGTACCGCTATGCGAAGCAACATAACCGACTCCTGTTACTGCCTTTCACCAACGTCTCCGAGTATTTGTTCGAATTGCGATCGCTGGCCATGCTGATGAGACCTCTAGGCCCCAATGCGCTGTTTTACCTTGCTGCGGCGGTTAGCGATTTCTTCATCCCGCGCGACCGGATGTCGGAGCATAAAATCCAGTCATCCGAGCTGCCCCAATCCCTCACCAACGAGGAGGCGATTGACCCCTCGGACATCTACACGGGCGGAATACCCCAAGAGACTAAGCCACCCACCCATAGCAAGAAGCTCGTCATCGACTTGGATCCAGTACCGAAGTTTTTGCACAGGTTGGTGGACGGGTGGGCGCCCGAAGGAAGTATGGTGGTTTCGTTCAAGCTAGAGACGGACCCCAATCTGCTCGTGTACAAAGCACGGACGGCACTTGAGCGGTACTCGCACCATCTGGTCATTGGTAACCTGCTCTCGACGCGGAAGTGGGAGGTGGTGTTTGTGACCCCCGAACCCCCTTATGAACGTTGGATTCGGGTACCCAAGTCTAAGCGCAGTAAGAGTATCTCTGGAGCAGAAGACCAGGTGGGACTAGCGGAGGCAAAGAGAGCGGGAGGCTTGGGGAATAATGGGGAAACTGGTGGGGACGGTCAACAGGGGCAGGACAGCATCGGCCACGAGGGAATGGAGATTGAAGCGTTGATCATCCCTGAGCTGGTCAAGTTGCACTCGACGATGATTGTGAAGCAACAAAAATAGTTTAGTAATGTTCTTTGTAATTTTTCCTCGTTTATTTTATGCTACCTGCATTCATTGTTTGACCATAGACCCAATTGCGTTCCGAGATCAGTGATTCAGGTGGTTGAGAAACTCTTGGTGGTTAGTTGATTGATTTCCATCAATGACGCCTTTTCATATTAAGATGGGCACCCATGTTGATTGGCGGCCGATCACTGAGGGCGGTAAATACCATACCAGGTATATTACCCCGTGACTTGAGGGTCGTTTGTCGTCTTTGTTCCTTTTGTTCCTTCTTTGGAAGAAGCGAAAATAGAGAGTCCACTGAATCAATTTCGCTGTTCCTTCCGTATCTTCTGTCATTGCGATTGCTTGACAGGTGAGACCGGTTCCGTTCGTGGGGTTACGCCTTAATGGATTTGTTTCAGTTTGACAGTGATAGCTCGGAATCCATGGTTCGGATTTGTCTCATTCTTGGGCGGGTGTCCATACGCGTCATCGAACGAGCTGCTTGAGATCGTGTGGGTCGATCATCCCTCCACTGACTTACTTGGATGGTCTTGGGAACAAACATGCAGTCGACATTCTGGTAGTACTTACTGCGCTTCCACTGTCGATCCTCGGAACTTGACTTTTTTTTGCTTCCCTACATATTACCTCCTTTCCTGGTTCTTTCCCTTCCTTCCGACAGCTGACATCCTCATCGCCCAAGGATTTCCCCGACGCAATTGCTCAGTCGAGAGAAAACAAGCAATGAACAATGGTTGATTCCCTTCCATCGAATTGGAGGCTCAGTCATAATCTCGCTCTTTCCCTACCATCCCCCCAATTGCTCGGTGCGGAGGCTGTTCCTGGCCTCCTCCCACGAGCACTCCTCACCCCTCGTTAGCGATGATACTCCCCCGTCGATTTCGCCGCATTACCGTGATCACCTCCATCCTGTGTCTCTTCCTGCTCTATCACTTCTTCGGCCTCCAAGCGAGCTTCCACCCTTCCGCCACCCATGACCGGCGTCGCGTCGGCTGTCCGCCTCTCCCGGGCATGGAAGATGTGCTAGTAGTGCTGAAAACAGGCGTCACCGAGGCTTTGGATAAGGTTCCAGTGCACTTCCAGACCACCCTACGCTGCGTTCCGAACTATGTCATCTTCTCCGACTTTGAGGAGGAAATCAACGGCGTTCGAATCCACGACGCCTTCGAGAACATGGACCCCGATGTGAAAAGAACCGTCCCCGACTTCAGCATATACAACCGCCTCGTGCAGCAGGGTCGAGCTGGCCTCGAGACTGAGGACTTTGCCGACGAGGCCAATTCAGCCATCGGCAAGCCCAATAACCCCGGCTGGAAGCTGGATAAGTGGAAATTCTTGCCCATGGTTAAGGAAACGCTCCGCTACAAGGACGACGCAAAATGGTATGTGTTCATGGAGGCCGACACATACTACTCGTGGGGAACGCTGCTCGAATGGTTGTCCCATTTCGACGCCTCTAAGCCCTGGTACATCGGCACTGAGACCCAGATCGCCGATGTCATTTTCGCTCATGGCGGCTCGGGCTTCGCCATCTCGAATCCGGCCATGCAGCGAGTGGCGAAGGACTACACAGACCGAAACGTCGAGCTAAACGAGTACACGGACGCGCATTGGGCCGGAGATTGCGTCTTAGGCAAGGTATTGAGCGACGTCGGTGTGCCATTACACTTTTCGTGGCCGATTCTTCAGAACACCAACATCGGAGAACTTGATGAGTTTACAACAGCTTTCTATCGTCGGCCCTGGTGCTTCCCCGCCGTCGCATTCCACCACCTGAGCGCACGAGACATTCAGGACCTAGCCGACTTCGAACAACGCCGATGGCGCGAAGTAAGTTTCTACCGCTCTCATTCCCCATCCTACCATAAGTAGCTAACATATAAACTACAATTTCCAGAAACAAAAACGTCTCCTTCTCCACAGCGACGTCTTCAAAGAACTAATCTACCCCAACCTCTCTCCCATCCGCGACAACTGGGACAACCTCTCCGACCAAGAACACTCTGAAATCACCACCTTCCACGAGTGCCAGGCCCTCTGCAAGGACAAACCGGACTGCGCACAATTCTCCTTCCGCTCTGGAGCATGTTTCACGGGGAGCACGCCGAAATTAGGCACAGCTAATAAGGACGCTAGGTCCGGTTGGGCTCTGAAGAAGGTCGAGGATATGCTGCAGGAGGCGCCGGTTTGCTCGAGTGTCGAGTGGGGTGTTTGAATAGTCTCACCTCGTAAACCTTTTTCTTTTCCTTTGAACCCTTGATGATGAAGGGTTGGTTGTTCGCCGGTCGAATGTGGATGATTATGCGTATGCATTTTTGAGCTCATGCTGGCTGGCAGTTTGAGACGGCGATCTCAGCGTGCCATATTGAGCTTGTATTCTAGACTACGGTTCTCGTCATGCTTGTTTTGCATTTCTAATCGTTCCCATGGGTGGTATAGGGTCGTATTGCATGATAGGAGTTGATATTGATTTGCATTCCGATTATGTCATTTTCTAACAGCGATGAAAGCAGTTGTAAACGATGATAGAAAAAGAAAACACCTTATCGTATTAATTTTTGTAACAAGGCTATAGCACCTTGTGTTATTCATCACAGTGTAGTCCTCCCCGTATGCAGCCGTTGTGAAGGACAAAGCGGCATATGTATCATGTATAAAGTGTATTTTGGTATGCCCTCATCTTGCATAATGAAAGGTTAAAAACCAGCGACCTCACAGATATCGACTCCGTATCGCCTGACTGATCGTACTCATCCGACTTGCCATCCCACCATGCTGCATGTGGCTCATCAGAGCCTCCTCAAGGGCAGATTGCGTAACGCTTGCATCTGCCATTCCCCCATATCAGTAAACGAAAAGGAAGCATCCGCATACACAGTCGAAGGAAGGCAAACTCACCATCAAGATCACTAAAGCTACTCCCCATACTCGGCGTATCATCACTACCCTCTCGTCCAGATGTACCAGATGTACCAGACCTCCGCAGACTACGCCGCACTAGATCAGTCCGTCGAGGACTCAGCGGCGAGGGTATACTATTATTCCCACCCCGACGCGGCAGGATAACTGGGGCCCCGGAGCTAGCCGAGCTCGCTGATGATTCGGTTGTCATTGACGCTCTCGGGAGGGGACTTTGCTCTGTTGTGCGACGGCGTGGGTTTTCGCTCTGGAGTCGGAGGGTGGCACTTAGATCTGGAGCTGAGGGTTCGCGGGTCGGGTCGTGGTTGCCCTGGGGTAAGGGGAGAAAGGCGGGTGATTCGTCATCGTCGTCTTCGTTGTTGTCGTCGTCGCGGAGACCGGGTCGCGTGGACATCTTGCCCCAGGGTGGTCGTCGGAAGTGGAGGCCTCGTCTGCTCGATAGGCCGTCGTCTTCGTCTGATGAGGATGAGGATGAGGATGAGCTTGAGATTGGGTCCTCTTCTTCTAGCGTGGGCGGTTTGTGGACAGGTGCTGAGGGTGCTGGAACATGGTCTCGTTTGCTTGCTGATGGACGCCGGGTGTAGCTTTCTCGGCGGGGATCTTTGGGCTCCACGGGGGTTTCCCTTGCGGGCTTGATTTGGCTGACGGTGTTTGTTGAGCTTGTGCGGCGTGGCGGAGGGACTGTGAAGTGTCAGATCTTATTATGACTGTAGTGTGTGTGTGTGGATGAAGGTGGCGTTATATTTTGAAGATGAGTACTTACCTCGTTGGGGGATGGCGTCATTCTGCTGCGAGGACAATCGACTCGGGCCTCGTGGGACTGGGATAGATGAGTTTCTGGTATACGTGTCCCTGGAAGGTACCTTCTTACCGGAGTTAGGGGCTCCCTTCGCCGATTGCGCCCCAAGTGCCGTACTCCCGGATACAGAACTAGGCACAGGGGACGGAGAGTTCGATTGAGTTGTGCCCACTTTGCGCATCTGCGCGCGGACCTGGGATAACTGCCGGTCATAGAGCCATGCTGCCTGCTGCAGTAGGAATTGTAGAGTCACTTCGAATCTCTCCGCTCTATTGATGACAAGTGAGCAGACGTGAGCATGGTCTCCTGAAGGAGAAGTTGAACATACAGTGCTTTCCCTGTAACCGGTCAGTATGTTGTGGCCATAGAATTGCTCGGCTAGTATACATACAGTCTATATCATCACCCTTGGAAGGCCGCGAGAGAAGATCCCAGAGAGCCTGGTCCTTGGCGGCGTTCCACTCAGCCTGGTATAGTCAGCAGATGTTCCTGCAGGTGAGTTAAGACAAGCACTTGCAGGTGAAAGATCTACGAATTCGCCCCGAGGAAACGGAAGACGAACAAACACCGTAAAATTGATGTCCCCGGACTGATTTAGAGATGTCATTATGCAGTTGTTGTTCCGTCGGAGATAAGCTAGCGGTGGAGTTTGTCGGTCAATCAGGAAGACTCGAGGTATAAGCATGCGATGCGCATGATATGATATTATATTATTAGCCTCTTAGGTAGCGCTCCCAGATCAAAAAGTACTAGTTATAACTGATCGTTAGGTTGTGGTGGATGGATCCTTGTTGATTGATTGGAGTTGAATTCAAGATGGAAGTGTCGCCAGTCATCTGCCGTTCCGAACCCATGATCATGTGCGTTGCAATAATAGCAACATTTCGTGCATCATGGGCCCATCCTGCGGAGGGAGTTGTCCCCTGTGGTATCGGGAGATATTGCCACGGCCATCGCTTCCTGTCCACGTGAGCGCTCCGTAAACGGTAATCACAGGATAACTACCCCCCGTGATCAATTTACTATAAGTAAAAATGAGGAACGCAAACTGTAAGCAAATGTAACAGTAATGAGAACATTCAGGACATGGTAAAAAAGTCACTATTTTGAGTCTATACAAAACGTCTGGTTCGCAGGTACTCCGTTAGCACATTATACCCTTTTATTGGCCACGCGGCGCGGTCCACCGATCCTAAACTAGTTAATTGTTAGTTTCCTACAAGGGCCACTCGACCGTTCAGTTATCAGCGCCATGCAGTCGATATAAGTTCGGTAATTGGGACGCTTTGAGTTGCTGTGAATTTTCCGATGTTCTACGCACATAATCCTACGGCCCTTCTTCGCCTTGGGATGGTTTGATAGAAACTCCGCCAGTCTTCACATCACGACGTGATACCCCTCGTTGGGAGCTCCACGCGGACTCCACCATGTTCTGTCTTACCTATCTGTATTATAAAACCGTTGCCGTGCTTATCAGGGCCCTCGCTAGTCGCGGCAAACATCCTATTTCTAGTCCCAATAACGTTATCCTAATTCGGTCGCGGGATGCAGCGAGAACGATCAAAGCACATGTCTATCGATCGGCATCAGCGCCGAATCCGGCTCCTGTACTCATCAATTTCCATGGCAGTGGGTTCCTCATCCCCATGCATGGGAGCGACGACGAATTTTGCCGCCAAGTGAGCCGAGAGACGGGTTACACGGTGCTTGATATCCAGTACCGTTTAGCACCAGAACACCCTTTCCCCGCAGCCCTCCATGATGCCGAGGATGCGGTGAACTGGATTCTCCAGCGTCCAGAGGAATTTGATTTATCCCGGCTGGCGATCTCTGGATTCAGCGCCGGGGGAAATTTGGCTTTGGCTCTGTCGTCGAATCTATTTCCTCGCGAAATGTTCCGCTCGTTGCTCGCCTTTTACCCCCCAGTTGATTTATATACAGAACCAGGATCAAAGACTCCACCCGATCCTGCAGGAAAGCCGCTACCTGCAGCCCTAGCCCGGATTTTTGATCGATGTTACATACCTACTTCGTACGATGCCAGAGACCCTCGAATTTCGCCTTATTATGCCCAAGCTGACCGCTTTCCCGATCGCATCCTGATGGTGACGGCGGCTTATGACAGTCTCGCGAGTGAAGCTGAGGCACTTGCTGCCAAAATTGGCAAGGAACCCGGTCGAGAGGTCGTTTCCCATAGGATGCAGGGTTGTAACCACGGCTGGGACAAAAAAGCTCTCAGCGGGACCATTCAAGGAGACGCGAAAGAAAAGGCATACGCCTTGGCCGTTGCGATGCTGTTGCGTGAATGAAGTTACCCTTTATGATGCTTCACATTTGGTCATGAGTCTATTTTTCATTTGCTGCTTTTTTTTTATTGTTCTTCTTTTTATCCTTTTTCCGCACTCGGATAACTGGCGGTGAATCAATAGCTCATAGTGTAACTGCATTTTATTCGGCCCAACTATAATGGCGCCAGCGAGAAAATCCATAAAAAAGTTCGCATGATTGACGTTGATGGACGCTCTAAGTCAAAAGGGCCACAACATCATCGAATCACGAGACTGAGAGTAAGAAAACTGGGATGAAGATCATCCACCTGGGGGAGGAACAGTGGGCCAGCAGAGAAAATCTTCATTAACTGTTGAAGAACTTGAAGCAACGGTGCCTGACTGGGAGGCGATGGTGATGCAGTGGCTGAAACACTCCATGGATGTGATTATTTTGGGGGCGGAACGGACCGGCAGGTACCCTATACCCTAGATTGCCCGAAGTAGTAATACCTACCCCTGGGAGGGGTTCCGGTTCACGTTTCAACCCGCGGTAACAGAGAGCCACTGACAGTACCTACCACTGATATTGTAAACCACTAATTACCTGGCATTACTTACCACAGACGGAGTATTCCGTACACAACGCGGACGATGAGCCTGAACTCCCCATCTTTACTTCCTGAAATGATTTGGTCAGGGCGGGTCACACTCGTGGGACCGCAAACAAGACACCGAGAGGGAATTCGAAGTCCAAAATCCAAAAAACCCTCCTCCCGAAAAGAATATTAATTAATGCATTTAATTAAATCAGTCAATCGCCTTAGCTCATCTTCCTCCACTCTTCCTCCTTAGCCGTTTTCCCTCCCACCCCCGTCCGTCCTTCGTATCCATCTGATTTCTAGTGCACAACTCCGCTAGTCGGATGCCGCTCTTGAGCGCCTCCATCTCGTCCACCGTGCTTCGAGTACTGTGGACGAGCCAGTTGGCTTTTTGCGACACGCACCCTTGAAACCCTCTTTGTCCCCTTATCTGGGTGTTTTGTTAAATACGTGGTCTCTTATCTTCCTGCACCGGATGTTCTCGGCGGATCAACCCACTACAATCGCATGATGGAGCCAAGCAAACCCGTCGGGTTCGACGAGACAAAATACCGCAACGATGTCCTCGGTCTCCCCTCTGAGGAAGAAGAGCGATCGCAAGAACAAGCGCTGGTAGAGGAAGCGCGCCAGCTGGGATTAAAAGCCCCGGAGATTGAGATTATTGCAACGCTGGCTGCGTCGATTGCGTCGGGCATGGTTGATATTTCTTCCCCGATTCTATCCTCAGGCTCTTCGACCGATCGCAACTACGCCTGTGAAGTCACACCATCCAACGAGACCCCTCCTCTCGACCAGATCGCATCATCTCTGTCCGAGCTCACCCTGTCCTCCGGCCCTGCGAAGTGCGGCAGTACTCGCTCGATCGCGTCGCTGTCGACACGGCCTACCTCTTATAGTTCGAGCGAAGGGAAGCTGCCCCACGGGATGGAGGGTATCGCATTCAGGTCGCCTGGCCATCGGAACTCATTGTTGAGCGTCGCCTCGAGCGAAAAGAAAGAGAGGCGGAAATCGACATTGAAATCCGCAATCGGCAAAATACACTTCAGGAAAAGGCGCACACCCTCCGCTGTTCTACTCCCCCCAGCTGCGCAGATAACTGTCACGAAGGGCGAGGGAGGGGTAGACAAATACTACGTGGAATCAAAATTACAGGAACCACGGCGTTCTGAGAGTGCGGATGAAGAGAGCCCGGTTTTGAAGCTGGAGATCCCGGTCTTTGATAGCGAAAGCCTTCGGCGAAGTCTTGAGAATGCAGATTTGAGACAGATGCGCGAGTCCCACCAGATGGAGAGAAACCGCCATATTACCTTTCAAGACGTTTTCATGCGTGAACTTCGGCGCACCCAACAAAGTGTTGTTGCCGACACGTTAGCAGCAAACAAACGGTTAGAAGAAGAAAAGCGCGAGAAGGTAGGGTCTCTTGTGCCTACGTATTGTCTCATTACTCACATCCCACACAGAATATTACCGATACTGCTCGCATAGAAGAAAGACAACTATCAGTAGAAATGGATCAGGTCCGCGAGTTTGAAAGGGCTAAATTGAACTCCCGGACTCGAATAAAGTATATGGAAGCCTACTTCACCAATACAAGCCCTCCACCCTCACCCGGATCGGTGTCAGGATCCGATCAAACACCACCTACTCGGAAGTTTACGTCGCAGCAAAAGGCCCAACTGGCTCAAGAATACCACGACCATGAATCCATGGATCGACTTCATGAAGCCAAAATCAAAGTCCTCCGGGACCGACAAGAACTCAAGCTCCAAGAGCTTATAGCCCGGATGGAACAAGAGCTAGACGATTTGATCGATAAACACGCATTAGAGTTTGCCAACCTGCAAAGAGATCATCAGCTCGTGGAGGCGTCGGTCCTACAACTCTTTGACGCCAAGAAGACAAGACTACGCCATCGATGGAACCTAGAAGAAGCAATTCTGCGCAAGAAGCTTGAAGTTCAACATGGCCAACCCTATGGGCCACTACCTCCCCTATCGTTTTCGGACTCTCGGTATGAAACACGCGATTCGGCGATTTCAGTCTCGGAAGAAAACTCAGCAAGTGCATGTGGTGATGAGGAACTGGTGCACCAAAAGAGAGGTGAACAGCTACTATAATTTATGATGCAATGTCTCAGTGATACCCTTTCCCTTTTCCCCTTCTTCTGGTTCCCATCATTTGCATATACACGGTTACCTTACATATCACACCAGCATAATGTTTTATATTTCGGCTATTGCTGACTCTTACATATACACCTTGTAATTATTATCAGCTTTCTCGGCTGCAGTCGTTACTCTTCATTGAGCGGGCATGCTTATACATTTTTGGCGGCTTTTTGACTTCTTGTTCATACTTTTATCAACATGTGCTTTCTCCACTATATAGATAGATTTGCTTATGTTGAAACATTTAGATATCTTCATACCAATTAAGACATACGCTAACCTAGTATTGTCATTCTTTCAAAATAACATTTGAACACTATCTTCTTGGGTATATACTCGATCTTTCTTGGGCCCAGCCCAGTAACAAAAGCTTAGTCTCTAGGAACCAGATGCTGCTTCAATCTGTCAAACACTTTCTCCACTCGACCATCCCCACCAGTCAGAACAGCTTCCAGTGACTTATCTCTCCCATTGTCCCCAATGACCACTGCACGCTCCACAACCCCAGTATCAGATATTTTGAATCGTCCCACCCGTCCATCCTGCCACTCGAGTCGAACATAAGTTGCCTCAAGCGCAGTCGGAGCAAGAGATACAATGCCCAGATTATTCGTCGCAAGCCGAATTTCCTCCTGATTATCAGATAAGATATCTCGAAACCAAACACCCTCATCATCATGATACTCATCAACATTCCGACGCAGCACACCTAATTTCTCCCGCAACAAATTCACCGCATCAATCCTCAAATGCCACACAACCAACTGTCGTCTCAACTCGCGCACAAACCTCGTTAAATCCTGTCTATTCGCATTCCTCTTCCACGGCTTCAACACCTCCTCCCCCGCCTCCCCCTTACCGATACTAGCAGATGGCAAAGGCAAAAACGCCCTCTCCAACTTCTCCACCGAAATAAATGCCGGAATCGTATGCCGATGCACCCGCAACCGCTTCTCCTCCCCGCTTACCACCCTCTGCAGCAAAACATAATACGGCTTCGTGAACCGGCCATTTCGCGCGCATACATCAATCCGCAGACCTAGCAGATTCGGATTCTCGGCGTTCGGCGACGGATCTTTGAAGGGGAATGTCGTCGCGCTGAATGCGACTCGGTAGTGGTTTGTTTCGGCGTGTTTGCCTGCTGCGCGGACTAGGGGGGATACATCTTCTTCTAGGGAGGAGGCAGGCTTTGAGGCTTGGTACTCTCGGAGGCGGTTTTGGAAGTTAGAGGAGGTGAGGAGGCTGGAGGATAGGAAGCGGCGCTTGCGTTGGAGGTTGCGGACTGTTTTGGTTGCTGTTAGAGTTGCGATTGGGGGAAGGGGGAAGGTGGGGGCTTACTTTCGGCGCGGATGGAAGCTATTTCGGAGTCTAGCTCCTCTTCTTTGTTTTTGGGTGATTCGGAGGCGGACATTTTGGGGGCTGTGTTTGGGATGAAGGGTTGGGTTGGGGTGATGGAGATTATTGCGGAGATGCAACAACAATTAGTATGCGGATGGAGAATGGTTGCCTTAGGCTTCCATGTTTGTTTGTTTTGTTTGACGAGCACGTGATTGTATGATACAGATCCAGTGTATGGGCTTAATGGCTGGCATTATCTATGCATGGAGGACTAGGAAAATTCCACGGAAGGGTACGTTAAACTAGCCCCGGTCATTAACTCCCGACTAACCGTAGTCTCATAAGCTAGGGCTCTGATTTACGAAGTATAGTGGTTGTTCCAAATGAACAGATGGACCATTTTGATCGTAGCAGAGAGGCACAAGGACCGGACAATGCATGATCTGTCAACGACAGAAAAGCAGCTAGTACCTAGGCTTCACATGTATTCTGCTCGGCCCTGCATCCCCCATCAGGGTCATATGAAACCTACTGCTCCCACACATGTCACGACTCTTACGTACATCGCCGGTTCCCTCAAAATCCGCCCTATTTGCAAAAACAAACTGCCGCGCTATATAACCAAGGTTGTACTTAATCCCCACGTAGAACCAATACACAAGTATCTCCCTCGCACTAGATTGATCCAGTCAAGCAGGGACCTAGCACTGGTGCGTTAATAAACGTACAGTGGAGTCGAGAATGTAGGGCTTCCGGAAGCATTTCCACCGATAAGTTCTCGCGCAGCAATGATATGCGTAGGCTGAATGTCTAATCTGCATACTACGGCCAATGTGATGTTAGGAGTTGAAATAGATGACGGAGAGGTTGATCTGTTGCGTCTTATATATTCCTTCTATCTCACGTCAGCGATTGGTCGCGCCTGATGATGCGGTAGGCTTCGTAGGAGCTTCGACCGGCTACTAGTTCGGATCATGGGGAGGGCATGCCATCGTTAGTTCCTTCATTTTATTACCCTTTCCTTTTCTCCTGCAGTGCTTGTTTCTCTGTCTGTAAGGAGGAGGGGGGGATATGACATTCGTTGAATTACTGGTGGGACCCAGAGAATAGGAATCGCTACGCAGCAGTATCATGAACTATCACTATATGAATTGAAGACGCTACCATACTTGCCAAGCGGGTTTATATTGGTATTACTACAAACGGCCACGCCAACTCAAACAATATTCTATTCCTATGCTAACCACCATCATCCTCCCTAACAAAACAGAGAAGAAAATAGAAGAGAAATCGCGAAAACGAGGCAGATACAAAGAACAAGACGAAGTATCCATCCTTCCCAAATCCACCGACAACAGCACAAACAGCACCATCTTCAAAGAATAGGGCCAAGTCTCCCTAGAAGCGAGCGACGCATTTGAAAGACGCTACGCATCATCGACGAGGCGAAGAAAAGATTATCAAAGCCTGTTTCTCTGCCTATCCTATATCTGCTTCATTGGGCAATGGTCACCAAATTGGAGAGTACGGACGATGTTTCAGTGTAGTAGTAGACGACCGAGTGAGGGAAAAAATAGCAATAGAACGCCCTATAATGTCAACGGCAGTTACTGCCGGTGCGATACTGAATCCATGTAGATCGGCGGCGGCAGGCTGCTGGCAAGAATGTCCGCAGAGAATGTTCTTGGAAGATTTTAGACTTATGACGAAATCAAAAAACAGGATATACGGCTTATTGTTCCTTGTACTTCTATAGAAAGCAGGTTGGGGAATGCTTTGTGATTCATGGATGTAGTAATAATCTTGTGGGCAATTACGTAGTGAGAGTGATATAGAAATGGTATTTGTCGATAGAGGTAGTCGACAGATGGTTACATTCCATTTCTTGTCAGCCATTTATTCGACTGTATGTCGTGTTTCATCAGAACTTAGTCCCAACTTAAGCTTCCGAAGAATGAAAGTCCTAGAAGTGCCGAGGCAGAAATTGTATGTAGCTAGAACTAGTATGGATCGTTGACGTATGAACTAATGAATTAAAATTAAATATTATGCCGGAGGTCAATTAAGCTTGTAGTCAGGATATACCGTAGCAAACTTCCCTAACGCAAGCATCGTAAACATGAACTTGTAGTTCGGATATGAGATGGCACACGTCTTGTTAAACATGCCTTCAACAGCCTCTTGCAGCCATTCACCATTGGCCTGTTGCCTCGCCATCATCAGTCGAACGGCCTTCTCAATAGGTTTGATGTCCGGATACTCTGCTGAAAGCAACCCAATAACTGCGTATGCCGTTTGCACGACTTGAGAACCACTGGGGTGTTCTATGTATTTTAGTTGTCGGCAGCCCTACTACCGTTAACGAAAGTCATGGAGATACATTATCGAAACTCACCTCGCAACTTTCGGACCACCCGCCGTCCTCTCTCTGCTTTGAGAGTAGAAAGTGGCACGCTCTCTTTACATAGTCGCTATTCTGATATGATTCTCCGACGGATGCCAGACTTTCTAGCGCGAACATGGTGCCGTAGGTGAAGCAAACTGCCCAGCTTCCGTACCAACTGCCGTCAGGGAACTGGGCTTTTCTGATGTACTCCAACGCACGCTGAATGAATGATTCAATCTCACTCGATCGGTAGTCTGGCCAGTGCTTGTGGAATAGTGTCAGTGCCGTCACGACAGCTGTCGTACACTCTGGGTAGTCATATTCAACCATGATCCGTCCGAAGACTTCCGCTGCATTAAACATCTCCATGTATTCTCCGCCCCGCGTGCGCTCATAAGATGAGCAGCCACCCGACGGATTCTGATAAGTGAGGAGAGTGTCGACGGCGTCAAAGATCCGCCGGTCATCAAGGAGCTGAGGGTATCCTGGCGTCTTCTGAAGAAGGATCACTGACTTAAGGGCTTCTGATATACAGTCACACACACCGTACCCTTGGTCCTTGTTGCTGAATCCCCAGGCTCCCTTGCGAGGATGTCGGTAACAAACATCCTGATCTTTGCAGTTCTCCCGCATCTGTTGCTGGTTAAGAAACTCCAGCGCCCGCGTCAACATAGGCCTCCACTGGACACTTTCTGCAAGGCCCGCTGCGCACACAGCCTGGATAAGGAACGCCGTATCCCAGCACTGAACACCATTCGTCCCATTCACCAGCATACCCTCCTTATTCACCCAAAGAAACTCCTCCAGCCGTTCCCGGTGACGCCGAACCGAATAAGCCCCCGGCCCATCTCGAATATAGCAAAGAACCATATTCAACGGCGCATTGACAGACGCCAAATCAGCATAATCCGAGTTCTCATCCTCCATATCCACCAACCGACTTACCCACTCCTCAGCCCTCCTCGCCAGCCACCCCAGCCTCAAATACGGCGTCCACACCTCCGCCAAAACCCAATTAATAGAACCCAACAACCACGTCTTCGGATGATGATTATCGATCTCAGCAATCGAATTCCGATTCCCCGCCCAATCCACACTCTCCCAAGGCTCAACAAACAACTCCTCCCTCAAAGCCCTCACAATCTCCGTCTCCGGCATCGTCCACCGCCTCGACCAAATCCACGACATAGGCAAAAACACCTGCCGAATATGCACCCACCACCGCCACGGCGCAACAGGCACCCAATCCGGCAAAAGCCACGCCTCCGGCGGCGCAGGGTTAACAATCTCCCATTTACAGACGCCCAGCACAGCCAGCCAGAACTTAGCCCAGTGCGGTGCGTTCACGGCGCCCCCGTGCTTGTGGAGCATGACTCGTGCCTTGATCATTACTTCGTGGTCGGCGTCGACGCCGAGGAGTCGGAGGACGGTGTAGTTTAGGCTCGTGCCGAAGACCGTGCTCTCACCTTCGATGTGCAGGCCCCATCCACCGCCGAGGGGGTTCGCATGGGCGAAGAGGTAGTTTTTGATTTCTGTCGCGTAGGACCACGGGATGGGGGTTTCTGTTATAGTCCATGCGAAGACGACGCATGGGAGGAGGAACATTGGGCCGCCGTATTCGCAGCCCCAGTTTCCTGCAGAGAGTTGCAATTTAGAGAAGAATGATAGGCCATTCTCGACCGCGTCTAGTGGTGACTTGGGTAGTTTGAGATTAGGGAGGTTCTGTGGAGCGCCTTAGTCGGTACGGAACGATGGAATTGATCTGGGGATTATGTACTAGAGGCAGGGCTAGATAATACTTGTCTGCCAACGTTTGGGGCCAATTGCGCGCTGCTTCGTCATCTTCCAGGTAGTGCCATGTGTGTCGGCCGTTCTCGTTTAAAAGTCGCCACCGCGTGTAGTCGGTCTTCTCTGCTAATGTTGGTGGCATCTTTTAGTTGTTGGTAGGTTGTGGGGGTAGTGCTGGAACAATGGCGGAAGCGCGGGAAAGTACATTGGCTTTATGGGGTTGCCTGGACAAGCCGCTAATGGCCGGTTCCTTGCGCTAATACACTCCAATGCGGAAATAGTGTTCAAGACAAGACCAACCTTTGAGCTTTGTGTTATGAGTCCGGGGGCTGTGGTTGAATTACTCTTTCTATCACGGAGTTGTGGATTCATTATTGCTGGTTCTCAAGGGATAGTAGTCTGTAGATGCTCAAAATAATCGTGAAAAATATGAAAATAACACGCCGGGAAAAGGTTAATAATAACAAAAGATAATCTTGCGTAGTATATATATATGTATTATAGTCGCGAATTTTGGGTGTTCCATGATTCTTTAGTTGAGGTCTATATATTTATGAAGACCCACGGCTCCACCTCAATAATAAGGAAGAATTGTAGAAAAGTAGACATGGGGCTGTTGTACGTGTAAAACTTAACTGCTTGTGCATCGTACACACATACATCTGCGATGATCATAACACATGGTTTAAGGAGCCCTACACTTACGAGATGCTACTAGGTAGGTACCTGTAGGTAGTAGGTAGCTGCTATGTACAACATGGTGTACTGGACATAGAACCTTCTTTTATGCATTTAAACTCGCGCACACTCAAATAAAAAGGGTCCTATATCCATAGAAAGGAGAGTCTCTTTGGGAACATTTAATCATGTCGACATTCTAGAATCTCCTTTTACTAATCGTATACTGAATCGGATTGTCAATCTGCAGAGGTGAAAGCTCGGGCCAATGAGAAGAAGGTGATCACTGGAGTTGTGGGTCTTCCGGGGACCTCTTGTTTGAAATGATCTTTTGAAACTAAACTAAGGGTTAAAGTTGAGGACACCTTTTACTTCGCCTCTTTTGCCAGACGAACGCCCTCTCTCTCCTGGAAACTCATTCCGTAACTAGTTTGACTCAATCCACCTCGATTACTCTCGCTTAGTGATCTCTCCACTCTTTTCCCTCTTTAAGATTCCCTCCCGTACTGTCCCTTCATGTCCACGTCGTCATTCGGAAGCCGGCCAACACCAAGACTTTCCCGCGACTAGCATGCAGAACTGACCAGGGTCAAGCCAAGAATCCTGTTTGACGCGCCGATCAACGATTAGATTCCCCTTATAATTCCCTCCACAAGCCTTTCTTGAATACGAACGACGTGAAGACGCGACTCAGGCGATAAACCGCCCCTGTTACGAACGGAGCCTACCGATGAAGCGCAAGGACCGCACGGTGACCAAACGTCGCTCTAAGCCGACCCTGAAAATCGCAACCGGCCAGAACGGTCATGCGAGAGACGGAATGAATTCCAACATTGAAATGCGCAAGAGGGATACCTCTATCGAACCAACTTCGTCCGCACGAGCCTCTCGGATCATGTCTCGCCCCAGCTTTTCCTTAGACCACGATCCCCCGGTCACCCCGCAAACCCCGGCCCTGACGACGACGAGCTTCGCCCAATTACCGGCGAGCGACCGGAGGAATTTTATGCTTCTATGTGTGCTATATTTCCTCCAGGGAGTACCCATGGGTTTGGCGACGGGATCAGTGCCGTTCCTACTCAAGCCCTATCTGTCCTACGGCCAGATCGGAGTCTTCTCGCTGGCCTCGTACCCCTATTCGCTCAAGCTCCTGTGGAGTCCCGTCGTGGACGCCGTCTGGAGTCGGAGATTTGGCCGTCGCAAGAGTTGGATTACCCCCATCCAGGTGATTGCTGGGTTGGCAATGATCTACCTGGGCGGGCGGATTGGAGATATGATGGTGCAGGCGGGCGCCAATGGAGGCGCTGGGGTGTGGAACTTTACATACTGGTGGTTCATGCTGGTCTTTTTCTGCGCTACGCAGGACATTGCGGTGGACGGATGGGCTATTACTCTCATGTCACCGCCAAACATCTCCTATGCGTCTACCGCACAGACGGTCGGGTTGACCGCCGGACATTTCCTGTCTTACACCGTCTTCCTGGCGTTTAACTCGCAGGACTTCGCCAACCGCTGGTTCCGGTCCAGCCCCGGGGAGGGTGGCTTACTGTCCTTAGGCACATACTTGACGTTCTGGGGCTGGGCATATTTGATTGTCACCACTTGTCTGGCCGTCATGAAGAAGGAAGACAAAACCCATGAGCGGGATAGCATCTCGGATGTGTACAAGAGCATGTGGCGTGTGTTGAAACTCAAGAACGTTCAGACTATCATCCTGGTGCACCTGATCGCCAAGATTGGATTTCAGGCAAATGACGGTGTGACCAGCTTGAAGCTACTGGACAAGGGATTCGGCCAGGACAACATGGCGTTGGTGGTATTGATTGATTTCCCCTTTGAAATTGGCCTGGGCTACTACGCGGGTAAGTGGTCGACAGAATATACTCCCATGCGCTTGTGGTGTTGGGCATTTATCGGACGGCTGGTGGCGGCTGTTCTCGCCCAGGCGACGGTCATGATCTACCCGGCGGGCGCGGAAGTCCCATTTTGGTACCTCTTGACGGTGATTGGCGAGCATATCCTGTCCACATTCATGAATACCGTCATGTTTGTCGCAGTGTCTGCATTCCATGCGCGCATTTCCGACCCCGCTATTGGAGGTACCTACATGACTATGCTGGCAACGTGAGTTTTCTCTTTTGACCCATTCCCCCAACATGTCATTTGTGTGACTCTTACTGACTCGAACAGTGTCTCGAACCTGGGTGGCACATTCCCACGCTACTTCATCCTGAAGCTTGTGGACATGTTCACGGAGGCTACCTGCAACCCTCCCAGCGTACCTCCATCGGCAGACCAATTGAAAGGTGAACTGGTGACCTCCCCGTTCTCCTGTGCACTGGAACCTGACAGGATCCGTTGCACGAACGGCGGTGGTTCCTGTCATACCCTCCGGGATGGTTACTACACCACGAACATCTTGTGTGTATTGATTGGCACCATCACATTTTTCATGTTCATCCGACCAGCCGTGCTGAAACTGCAGGGACTCCCCCTGCGGGCGTGGCGGTTAACACCCAACAGCAGGACTTAGACCGTGACCATAGAGAAGATTCAAAAAGCCAAAAGAAAAAAAAAAAAAAAGAAAAAAAAAGAAGCTCAATATAGATGGAACTAGCTTTACTATTTTTGACAAATACGTGCATCTTCAATGTATTTATTAATAGAACCGTCAGAACACCAACAATTCTGGACCTAGATTCGATTTCTGGAGTGAGAATGAGGTTACACGGCAGCAGAGTCCCGCGTAGTTCATCACATTATACGATGCTGGAGCCAATGGCCCGCAGAGTCAAGAGTAACCCGGAAGTTTTCCATTTGCTGTGTTTCGGGTACCCGCATTAGTGTATCAGGTTCCCGGCAGTTAAGAGATCTATAATGGCGTTCCCAGTCACCTGAAGAGGCGAGTTTTTTACCTTTTCTATTGCGGGTTGCGGGCTGGCTGAGGGGACCTTATAAGTCCCAACCATATCCACCTGGTTCCTGATCTGTTCCTGATCTTCAAACTACTTCTCCAAAATTCTGGACTTTCTTTCCCATACTTATTACCCCCTAATCTAATCTACACCCCCTCAATTCAATCAATTGAATCATACAACCTATAAAATGCAGTTCAAAGCCGGACAAACCCTCCTCCTCCTAACCCTCCTCCCCTTCACAACGGCAACAGCCCAAGACGCCGCCTCAACACAAGACACCCTCAAACCCCGAAACGTAAGTAGCCCTAACTAACCTTGCCCCCTTCCCAGC